>BJBW01002765.1:28881-109587 GCA_004320125.1 Scolopax mira
AAACCATTGCCCCTTGTCCTGTCACTACACTTCCTCATAAAGACTCCCTCTCTGGCTCTTCCATAGGCTCCCTTCAGATATTGATAGGCTGTTATAAGGTCTCCCCAAAGCCCAAAATAGAGATGTTTCTCTGCTGCTCCTTTCTCCTTGCACTTTTACTCTGTTCTGGCATGGCCTGTTCAACAGTCTGCAGTTTCTTTCAGGAAAAAATATCTGCTCTGTTTCATGTCACGAAAAATCTGCTCCAGTGTGGTGTCCTCCAGGGTCTGCAGACGAATCTCTGCTCTGGTGCTTGGAGCACCTCATTCCCCTCCTTCTCTCACCTTGGTGTTCCCTCTGTTCTATCTCACTCTGTATTACTCCATCCTCCTCTCTGCATGCAGCATTTCCTGACCTTCCTTAAATATACATTCCCAGAGGTGACACCAGCTTGACTGAGGAGCACAGCCATGCCCATGGTGAGTTCACTGGAGCCAGCTGGAACCATCTGTGTCTGCCACAAGGCAGCCCCAACCTCTCCTCACAGAGGTCGCTCCTCCAACAACCCCACCCTGTCACCAAACCCTTGCTGTGGATAGCCAGTACAGGGGTCCTACAGCACATTTCAGCTGGTAGGTCTGAAGCCCAACACATTTTATTTCCCAGTGGTTACCTGCTATGACCCAGTCTGACAGAATTTTTTTCATCTGGTAGTCTGCCTGTCTCAGAGTTCCTATCCCATGTGGCAACTGCTATCCAACACTTTCAACCAACCTTCATAAAGGAATTGGGGAAATTGCAATTAGCTGAAACACACTCTCCTGTTTTCCCACCTCACTGACATCCTTTTTCGCTCTGCTTTTCTGAAAGTAAAAGAAACATTACTGTGAATCAAATCTACATGGCTCTTGCCTTCCTCTCCTCCAAGCTTAACTCCTAGTGTTCTCAGTACTGTGCTATACAAGCAATGATAAATACATGACAGAAGGATTATTAAGTGTGATTCCAAATGTTCTAATTTAATATGATTCTATATTTCTCATGTTCTTATTTTACTTGTTTGTGCCAAGAATTCATAGCATTCTGTTATATATCCAAAATACAATGGCAGCATTTTTAAAATTAGAAGCAATACACCCACAAACATAGGAAAAACCTGCCCTTCAGGACAGGGTTTCTACACTTCATAGTAGAAATCAGAGTATATGGTATGCCACCAGATACAAAAGACTTTTTATATGGGTCAAGGACTGAAGACATTATCAATACTCAAGCAATTAAGATTTGGAGCAGAGAGCCAAGTGTGATAACTATTTGATTCTCTTCTGCGAGCTGCTTAACTTGAATCATCCTTTAGGACATTCCCCTCACTCCCAACCATGGATGAAAACCTGAGCATTTCTTGTGCTGCAACATACTTGCTGTACTGAATGACTACATTCTTTTCACATGGTGACAGTAAACAGGAATTCTGTCTACTGCTAGACTCTAAAACATGTTTCAGTCTGGAGAATAATATATCCTAGCCATTTTAAATAAGATAGGCCTACAATTTCTGCAAGAAAAAAAAAAAAAGATATGTATTTGGAGAATACATATTGGAATGGAACACCATCCAGGATTCCTATGTTAAGTAAATCAGTGCACAAAAGTGATTTTAGCAGTCTACAGAATCACTGTAATCTTCATATGGGTGACCTAAAAAAGACCACCTGGTTTGATTTTATTATATGAAGTGGTCAACTGAATAGCAAAACTGTCAAGGATTATACTGCTTTTCTTCAATCAATAAAAGTGGTTGATTAATATTGGCATGATTTTGCTAATAATCCTGTTCAATTACTTTTTAGTTTGCTGTTATGTCATGATGGGAGCTGATTATTACTGTAAATGATAATTTTTCTTCCCATCATGAATTAGCATTAATCTCATGATTACATACTTGGCTTCCATTATTAACCACAAAGGAAAACAATGATCTATTATTTATGGTAATGGACATCAATTTGGATTTCAAGCATGTTTTTCTTTTGGTAACTGTGATAGTTATTAAAAATATATACTCTTTCATAAAATATTTGAATCCATGGAATGACTAAGTTTGTCCTAAGAAATTACATGCCATTTACTACAATTGAACAAAAAGACTGGGAAGACCTTTATTATTCTGTTTCAGTATCGTGGGAAAGATATGTTAAAGAATGGTAAAGTCTCATTTTGAAACTTTCAATAGGCATAAACCAAGAATAAACCCAAATGTTGTTTAGCTGTTAAACATTCTGTTACTGGCTTCCACTTGTCTAAGAGAAAAAGAAAGTCTAGGGCAGTGAAATATAAATATACAGAGTAAAAGTTTTCAATTAAAAGTATACTAGACACATGAGGTTGGAATATAGAAGACATTCAGCAGGAGTCAGAAAAGAAGTCAGGTAGCTTAAGAGAAAAGAGAAAATGTGAAGGGTTGTAGGATCATTGTGTTCAAATTACTCTTATCCCAGTGTGCAGAGCAATCTGAAACTTTTCATCACAGAGTGACGGAAGGGAGCTGAACACTGTAATGAATATGCTAACACTATTGCATTATGTAGGTGTAGGAAGGTTATGCCCATCTGAAATCTATTGAATAAAACATTGTGCAGAAGTTATTCATCAAAATATTCTAATAGTATTATATACCTTCTATTTTTAGTTTGTTTAAATGCAGATGGATCAGGCTATCAATGCTCCAATTATACTTGATGATTGATGCTCAGTTTCAGTTAAAGTTCCCTGGCCCTGTTGTACACACAGGTTATCCGCAACAAAATTTACTTTGGATGAATGTTGGGTGAGATAGGAAGATAAATATAATTCAAAACTTGAATTAAAAAAATTTTTTAAAAAGTAACTTGCAGAGGAACTGTCACAAAACGAAATGTCAAACAACATTTACTATGCCTGGTGAAAGGAAGAATAGAAAAGCAAGCGGGGGTCTGGGGATATGGTTGATTTAGTTGTGGTCAGTCATTGAAATATTGCAAGTGTAGTCTGTATTAATAACAGGAGCTTTGAACAATTCTTGCTCTTCTCCAGCCTAACACTTAGCATCCAGTTTCTTTCCCTCTTTCAAAAATGTTTAGCTTGCTTATGTTTTGCTTTGGTTTTATATGACTTCTCTCAATCACAGATCTTCATGATCCTGATAGTACCAAAAAAAGTTTCCTTGTTGAGATTTCATTATTGTTGTTAATATTTAACTGTCACTTAACAAAAGCATCATTTCAAAGCATCAAACGAAAGCTATCCTTTCAAAGACAACAAAAAACCCAACCCCAAACCTAAATATAGACTCACCTGAAAGAATTTGGTGGAAGAACATGTCATTTTTCCCTCCTCTAAAGTGAGAACAGGTGGTGAGGGCTAACGGCCTCACTCATGAGGGTTCAGCAATATGGATGTCAAAAAGAGAATCGGAGCATAGCAACATTTAGGAACATGGCACTGCAAACATGTAAGCCAAGAAATCAGACACCGTCTGAGCGCTTTTCTTTAGTAGTTAACAGGCGGCAAAGAAAATCAAGAGACAACTTTATTAGAGGGGGAGAAAAATCAAGAACAAGTTGATAGTAAACAAGAATAAGATAATTTATCCTCATGCCTGTAGGTGTTGGAAGAAGTTGCAGATTGTTTTTGCGGTATCCATGTCAAACAATACCTTGATGTTATTTTGAAAAGCAAATCCCAATATAAATTTTAAACACTTTTACCCAGTATTGTATTGTGTGTAGGCTACACTTTTCCATGTAACAGAGAACAGTAAGCTTTTCTCCCTTACGTATGAAGCCAGGAAAAGACAATAACAACATTATTCTATGAAGGAAAGATGAGGTTTTCACTCCTCTTCCCTCTGACTCTCACCAGAATGAAGAAGGAAAATGTAAGAAGTATGTGAGAAGGGTATAAAACATAAAGCAATAACCAACCAGACTTTTTCATTCCTTCACTTAGATCAACTATGGTCTCATCTTAGCAGAGTCAATGTCACTGTTCAAAAGACCATTGCCCTTCATTTTTCCAAAAATAAAATATATCTTCCAAGTTTCTTCAAAAGTGCATATTTAAAAATATTGAATAGACAATCATAACCAACAAATAGATATTTAATGCACAGATATATATTAAAATAAGTATTCTTGCATACTGGTATTACAACTTTAACTGGTATTAAATCAGAGATCAAGGCAAAGTGTTCTGGGCATGGTGATTCTCTGTAACAGTGCTTTAATCAGACCAAAATATAAGAAATGAGAGATGACAAAAACAGAAAGGGAGCTAGGTCACAATGGGATGGTTATGAAGAGTGTGAGAAGCAAAGATCACAGCATGCTGAAGGTAAAATTTTGACCTCATTGAAGTATGTGGAAAAGCTCTCATTAACTTCTGCAGACTCAGGATTTCCCTCCAGCTGTTTAACCATTGCAAAGTGTTTTATAGTCATCATAGCACGGGTGTAATCGTTTTCAGAATAAGCCTTTTCCAGACTCTGCTAATTCTGGATAATTGGATATGTAGAATTTAAGGGATTTGTTTTTGAATTAAGGTGTAAATTGAGTAAGAAAAAATGCATTAAGTAACGTGTTTTGTTTTCTATTTTTTAAAGAGACTTAAGAGGACAGAGGAAATAAACATGAGATGAATAAATGATTCACATTTTATCCTGCCTTATATCCTTCTGAGACAAAAAACTTATTTCCCTCCTCTCTTACATGGTAATAATTGTCTATCCCCTCCATTTTCAAGGATATTGATATCAGATGTCCTGTTCTCTAAGAGTCCAGACTGGGAGCCTGGCCCTTGGGGCATGGGGCTTCAGTACCTCATTTGCAGGCTATGATCTTGGGTTTCTTTATTCTGGAATCCAATAGAGAGAAGTTTGTGTACATCCTGACCTTTTGTCATGTAACATCTGTCATGATCCTGATTGTACCAAAAAAAAGTTTCCGTGTTGAGATTTCATTATTGTTGTTAATATTTAACTGTCACTTAACAAAAACATCATTTCAAAGCATCAAACAAAAGCTATCCTTTCAAAGACAACAAAAAATCCAACCCCAAACCTAAATATAGACCCCCCTGAAAGAATTTGGTGGAAGAACAAGTCATTTTTGACCATGACATGTAACCATGTCATGTAACATCTGAGCGCACAGACAGGTTTTCTTCCCATTAAAATCAAGGCATTAGAAAAAAGGGTTGGTTTATTCCCAAAGGGTGTGAATGTCACCTTCATACACTGTTATTACATGGCTCACACATGCTCTATTCTAACTATAAAAAGAACACGTTTAGGTGAGGGTCTAAATGTCCTGTGGACCAAGGCACAGTCCTTTCCATTTTGTTACACAGAAAATAAACTGTTTATGTGAACTGCCATGCTAGTAAACAGATACATTAGAAATATTTATTCTTTAGCCATTCTCCTATGGAAATTTTTCTTTGTCTCCTCTCACTTGCAAAAACCTTTGATGTCATTAGGCATTTTCAAGCACATTTCACAAAGGAGTAGAGATCTGAAAGAGATTGTGTTTCTATGAGTTTTGAGGAAAATCAAGAGGTGAGTAAGGGACAGAGAGTCTATTAATGTCTTCCCTAAGGGACAGCTGGGAATTGACCAGCTGTGCTATTTGCTAGCCAGCCACAACAGCTGCAGCTCCTAACCAGACGTAGAGTCTGCTTTCAATCGCCCAGCTAGCAGCAAACACAAAAAGAAACTAAAGACATTGTTTGAGGGCTTATGAGCCCCCATATGAAAAGTGTTAGGGTTATTGTAATGCATACCATAGACATGAAATGGAGAGGAAAGCATTGTGGGTTTGGTGCAGCTAAGGAAGCCTGAGGGAACTGCAGTAAGGTTTCTTTATAAGGAGCTAACAAAGGACCTGTCAGTAGAGAAGTAAAATTCTTTAGGGAGATAGGAAGCAGATCCTCAGGGAACCAGGCTTCATTGGTCCTCTGCTCATGGGAGAACTGATTTGAACAATGGCAGCTGCCAGAGCTTGCTTATTCTACATACTGTACAAGCCAAACAAAAAAGACACTTTTTCTTCAGACAGTCTGTACATGTTGAACAGTCTGAAATGGCAGAAAATTATTTGCAAATACATCTATTTACTAGGAAATGTTATTGATAGGTTTATCAGTGATTATCTCAAATGATAATTTGTCTCAATTTTGTGGTTGAGCACTGACTGCTTACCTCTGGTTGCAGAGAAGGGAGAGAAATAGTTCACAGTGTTTGTGCCTCTTCCTTCCATGTAAATTTGAATCAATGATTCATTTTAGTGTGATCAGTTACCTCAGTTGTTACCTGATGGTTCACTTTATCAGTGGGAGTCTAATGAAAGGACTGTTGCCGAGGCCTTAAAGTGGCTCTAATAGGTTACAAACTAATGTGAAGATGACAGGGTACTAATGAAGACGCAAGTAAAGTGAGGATAATGTTTACAAATAGTTGTAGTGAGACAAAATGAATCTTTAATGATCGATTTCAGATTAAAGTACTAAATGGCTGATTGTTAAATAGCGCTGAACATTCAACTAACTTTGTCTGTAGACTAATAAAATGCAATTTTTAGAATATCATATTGATTTTATGATAAAAAAGTACTTAATATGTTGGGCAATTTATAGAGAGTAAAATAATGCGTAAATTGGAAATCTATTAGATGCTGGTGAAACAAATCCAGCTCTTTTTGATTACAACTTACTATTTACACTGGATAAAAACTTTTTTCAGAAACATACTATAGATTTTTTTCAATTTCCCTAAATACAGAAGGAACAATGATTGCTGAAACTGTTAATTTAAAAAGACATTTAACAATGTTTCTATTACATCATCCAATTGTTTTAAGACTTAATAAAAAGTGAGCCTCTGCCTTTGTCCCTTTACAATAAAAGGCTTAGTAGAAATATTTGCAAAATAAATTGTAGCAGCCAGCTCCTTTGTACAGCAGAAGACACATCTATCACAAGGCATATTAAG
This sequence comes from Scolopax mira, assembly GCA_004320125.1. NCBI lineage: Eukaryota > Metazoa > Chordata > Aves > Charadriiformes > Scolopacidae > Scolopax > Scolopax mira. The sequence continues at coordinate 35,885 of BJBW01002765.1, forward strand.
CTATTTTCACATTGTTCACAAGACATATATTTTCTCTAGTACAGACTATTTAACTTATAAGGATGACTTCCCATGAATCTTTTGTTTCAGCTTTTCAACTGAAAGTGAAAACATTTTACACACATCTAAATCTTTTAATCACCAGATGTCATTTAATTCAGTATAATGCTAAATTTGTTTCGGATAAGTTAAAATCTTGTGCAAAGGTAGTGGTTGTTTCAACATATATAACAAAAATTAACTTTGAGTAGAATGATCACATTATTTTCAAGACACTTTTCCAATTTTCAGGAAAACTTTTCCCAATTTTCAGGGAACAGTTTGAAAAAAAAAATTAGAAATACATGTAGTCTTAAAAAATTATAAACATAAGACCACAAAAGTTAAAAATATATGTACAAATACACAGTGACATGAATGTAAACATAATGTAAAATATTCAGGATAAAATAATGATATTTCTAAAAATTATTTATATGAATAAATTAAAGGAAATTAGTTAAGTAATCTTCATGCCTCTCTTATGTGTATACAAGAATGTAAACAAATTTAAAACATGTAAGAGGCGCTTTGAACTAAACTGAAGCACAGTGGGAAACTAAATTGAGGCTGTTTAAAGCAAATCAAGATAAAACAGAAGAGGGTAGTGTAGCCTTCTAAGTAAAAAGACATTTAGAAGGAAAAAACCCACACAGAAACATCAAGTCTCAAAAGGTGGATAATTAAGGGTATGATACTTCAGAACTCATAATCCTGTATTTGTGAGAAAATTGGGCCTTTGGGAGTAGAGCGGGTATGGTGTGACCCCTCTGATGATACATAAAAAAATGAGCAATCCTTTTATCAGGTTGAGCATTTCAGTGGTAGGATGAGATTCTCTACTAGACGCTGTCATTGTTAGACAAGCTCAAAGGGCCAGATTTGTCTCAAGGGATTTGAAAACCCCAGGTCCAAACTGATTCTCAGCACCTGTAAATGTCTTCCAAAGCTGTCTTCTCAAACACAAGTATTGGAGGTTTGTCCAGAATGACCCAAGGGCCTGCAGAAAGGATCAGCAAGCAGAGCAAGAAAGATATTCTCCTTGGTAGCGTGCTTCTCCCTCGGTTGCAAAGGGAGTCTGAAAGGGCATGTTTACATTGCTAAATGAGTAAAAGCAGGGGAGCAAGCCAACAAGTTATTCTCTGACTCTGTTTTGGAGTACTACACAAGTAGCACTTTAAGACAAATCAGCATTAAAGGGGTTAGTCATAAGAATCAAGGACACAAAACTGCGTTTCATTCCCAGGGCCAGGGATCAGGTGGTTTTTTTTCTCTCCTATTTAGCAGTAGATGCATTTAATGTTAGAAGCGTGACTGGATCCACAGTCTTATGCACTGTACTATGAATTCTTCCGTGAACTCACTCTGCACATAGTAACTAACCCATATGGGCAAATGTCCCAGAAGAAAGAAAAAAATCTGAGCTGACTAAAAGTCCTATGGCAAAGATTACTTAGGGCTTCATCAAAGCATATGGAATTCAATGGTAAAACTTTTCAAGTGTGTATAAAGTAAAATGTATTAGATGCTTTTGTAGGAGGAAAAACAGAGATTCCTCCTTATCTGCAGAACAGGGTCACCCTGCAGCAACATAAGTATAAGCAACAGCTGCAGCTTCTTTAAAAGGAATTAAAACCAGAAAGGAATATAAAGGAGTATAAACTTGTTCCTAACACAGGAACAAGTGAGTTCAAACTGAAAATGAACCCCAAGCAAAACTTAGTTGTCACATCTCTGTCACTGAACCTTCAGGGCAATTGGGGAGTGAAAATCCTTGCTCAAAATGTCTCTTTCTTGGAGACATCCACAGTCAATATGAAGATGATACTCAAGCAAGGCTCTGCCTGTTGTTGCCAAATCTGTCAATAACTGATGAGTAGTCACTGAGTTTCTCTCTGATAAACTGATGAGTAGTGACTGAGTTTATCACTGAAAAGGGACTTGCTAAACAACCAAAAAGCCCAAACAATATAGGCGCTCAAGGATAATTATGACAGTAAGAGACAAGTTGGGAGTCCAGGTAATTTAAGGAACTTACCTAGGAAAAAGAGGCAGGCAAAATAATAGACACATCCCTCTCCTTGCCCTGTTGCCCAAACCCCATTTTTTCTTTTAAATTTAAAATGGTAAGTGCAGAGCAAAAAAATAAATAACAACGTTTTTATATATTATTATACATACATAAAACATCTTATGAAATCTGTGATTACAGCAATAGTTTATAAGAAAAAAACCCAGACTTTTATGCTCAATTCTTTATATTTTATTGTGACATTAAAATGTGACCAATATAGTAGGGTTGGAATTTTGTCAAATTTACCTAACTTCAAAGACTGTATTCTAATTATGTTCTCAGGACACCTACAGATGGGAGCTTTGGCATGAATACAAGACCTGCAACAGGGGAACAGGATCTTGGTGTAAACCTTTCAATTATTATCTTATTGGTAATAAAAAAAATTGTATTAGTCTATAAGAAATAATTAGATATTATTAATATGAAGTTAGTCTAATTTGTGTAAGGCAAGCATCTATTTCTCAGCCATGTTATTCTATTAAATAATTAATCTGTTTGATGTTTAACTGAGCTGGTCTGTTGACCTCTGTCTGTCTCATTTTTCATTTGCAACTCTTCTAACAAGTCCCAGTTACTTAACCATAACTAAAGTCAATCTGTTCTTTTATTTTTTATTATTTTATTATGCCTTGCAAAGCACTATCTGTATTGATTTAAAGTTATTTTTAAGGTTACCCTACACTAGCTAATATTCTAAGACCTGCCAGATGAGCTATAGTAAATGACAGATCTTTAGGACATCAGAGATCTTGATACATCTTAGAACAGCAGCTAGACGCAAGAAGCAGGACACTTCCTCATTCCCAGTATATGTTGCAGTGTTGCAGCAAAGGATGTACATGCTGAAAGGTACCTCATTGCCTGGCATCTGGCTGAAGGGATCATCTAATAAATGCATTTTGGGATCAAACATTCACGGGCAACTATGGAAAAGAATAGACTCAAATTAAATATTGAGGGAATAAGAATGGTTGCAGGATTGGCAGGACAAATATTCCTCTGCACAAGAAATTACAAGGCCACTGTACAGAGTCAAGATCCATAAAGATAATATCAAGGCCCCCTTTCAGGTAAAGAGGCAGGCCACATTTTTTCAGATAGCACTCCAGTACAGAGACAATCAGGATCTTCAAAGGATTGACATGAGTAAGCTTTATTTAACCATTAGTTTGCTAGCCAAAAGGGGCAAACACTGAGATTTGTCTTCTACCAACTTATGTACCAATGGGCATTTCATCACCTCCATTTTCCTCCCCACAGTCACTCCTTCTCCCCTGGATCGAGCTTTATGATCAAAAAAAGTCACACAAAAAGTGACCTTATCCTCCACAGGGTAGACAGCAAGATCCCTGGAAGCACTGGCCCAGTGCAACAGGCAATGAAGTAACTGGCAGTCATAAACTCAGAACATAGTTCTTATTTAAAGATTATGGGAAGAATCAAGAACTTAGGCATTTCAGAAGCTAACAGTCAGGGTTGTGTCTGAAATCACAGTATCTCCTCCCACATGAAAGGACAAGAACAGCCTGCGCCACACTCCCACTCAACACTAGTTCTAGAGATGATGCCAGAAGAAAACCAATTATTAGACACATACTGGCTAAAGAGAGTGAACTGCAATATACAAGACTCTGCAGATGAGGCTGTGTAGAGAAATGTAATTGTCAGCTATGTATTTATAAAACCTGGCTCAGTGATTTTGCTCAATATATGCACAATAATTGAGTAGCATAGCACAAAAATCTGTCACAATCAAAGGGTGGAGTGCTGCAGTGCAAGGTATGTGAAACCAGTGCCTGCAACAGCATCACTTAATGTTAACAATAAGAGTCCTGGCAGTAATGTTGTAAATCAAATGCTATTGAAGCCCCGCAATATATCAAGTTCAAGCAGCATAACAAAATAAAAAAAAAAGGGCATTTGCTCAGTTGAAAGAAAGGCATTCCTTGTGTTCAAATAATGTCATGGTTTAGCCACTTGGTGTGTGTTTAATGGAGAAAGGGGCAAGTGTATATCACAACCAGTAGGCAAGAACACTATCAGTTATCAGGCTTGATCACAGAAGAGTTACAGCACACTCCCAGCACCGTAGTGATAATGTGGTAGATGCAGAGTCTTTTAGCAGCTGAGTGCCAACATACACCACTGGATGTGTCATAACAATTGCTTAGGGTCCAGTGGTAGAAAAGAAAAACAGCAAATATCAAGCATAACAGTATAAGATACATAGTAATTCGGGGTTACAGTGCAGGCAATGTATTAACTGAGCTTTTACTTATTCCCATCATTTTTTCCATAAGCACCAATTGCCAAAAGTGTGATGCCTCTCAAATAATAGAAGAAAAGCTATGTTTCTGGATAGCCCTTCCCCATTTCCTTCTTTCCAAAAGTCTACATCCAGTCCTGCTGTACCAGTTAGTTTAGAAATTACTTCTTATGCATGATCCACATGCTACCTTTCGGGAAACCGACCAAAAAACACACCTTCACCACTTCCTTTCACATTAGCAGATATTTTGTGGTGAATGGATGAGAAAAGTTCTTCTAATGACAATAAAATTGATTATGAGTTCTTTCAGTCATTTCACTAAGCACAAAACACAACAGCAGGGCAGAATGAAAGCCTGTTAATCCACATAGTCTCACAGGTAACACAGAAAAAGTTGAATGGCACAAGCATTATCACATGGTGGTAAAGTGGATACTCTCCAGGATCCCCATGTACAGACTGTGATTCTAAGTTTTTATAAAATTCTTGAGAGGGGGGTTTTGTTACTGCTCTTATCCATTTTGTATTATTTAAAATATCACAAGTGTGCTACCACATGCTCTAACTGAACCTTCTGGCATCTGTGTTGGCAAGTGGAAAAAAAAAATATGGAAAATAGCATCTTGCTCCAAGTTACATGCTGTGGGAGGAAATGCCAGGGCAACACATGGAATATGAAGCATGGAGATGAAGCCATCCATGTTGTGGTCTAGTGTCAAATCCCCAAAGGTATGCTGTGTGTTTCACAATAAAAATAAAACATGGCTTCTGTCCCAAAGAGGTTATAATCCAATTTATAAATGAGTTACTGGACAAGAATAACAATAAAAAAAAGAGCAAGAGTAGAGCATATGAGATATCTGTATCTCTATGGGAATTGTTATATATGTGTATAAATATATATGTATAAATGAATTTTACTTATCATCATCCTCCCCACCTCACTCACTTGTTTTATTTTTTTGCTTATCTACTGTAAACCTTGGCATTCTGGAGAAATGAATTTTCATAAATGATTTATATATACAATTTAGGTTTTATCTATTGATTATAAATATATAAAAACTATGTGCATATACCTTTTATGAGCTTACATATAAAACTAGAAAAAAAGGGTATGACCTTAGTTTAGGGCCAATTAATAGATAGGAAGGTAAATAGAAAAGGGAAATTAATGCAAGTATTTCAGTATCTGATTTATGTAGTGTTAGAAATATGAATATTAATATATATGAATATTTAATATTAATATATGAATAGGCAAGTCAGGGAAAGAAAACAGTCAGCTAAAGCTAAGTAGAATAAACCTTTAGATTATGCAGGAAAGAATGATAAAACTGGGAAAGAAGAAAAATGGGTATTGGGGAAAATGGGAAGTGTTCAGAGATTAAACTGATGTATTCGCTAGAATTACATAACGATCTGTGCCTAAAGTGTGTCTCTATCGATATTTTCAATTAAGAGACTTTATTTGTTGTAATAAAGAGAACATCTTTCTACAATTTATTCTGGAAATTCTTCTAAGTCTTAGAACCAAAATTAAAGGTCTTTCATCAACATTATATGGTGTCTTGCTATAATTAAAGCTGTAAAGAATAATTATATGAAAGTTTTGGATATAGATACAAATAGAGTAAGATGTTAATGGATAATAAGCAGAAATACAGTGTATGTTTAGTCACTACAAGTCAGGGGAAAAAAAAATCTTGATATCAACAGGTCGATTAGAAATACTATTGAAAACGACTTTTTACCTTTGTGAACAAAGACTCAAAAAGAAAAAGAAACAAAAAGGACTTCATTTGTCTGTTTCCAACTGTGAAGATAAGCTGCAGTATAAAAATACCTCTTGCTACCAGCCGCATGGAAATGCTGTGTCATCTTGGATTCAGTCATCCTTGATTATACTAGCTAGGTGCTGAAAACTCATTGGATTTCAATAGCAACTAATGAAATCAAATTCCTTCACCTCCTCTGATAATGTAGACCTTCAGCTTCAGCAATTTCAGTGCACTCTGAACTGAACCAATAACATCATTTTTAATCACCTTTGCTGTTTGGAATGATCAGAAAATAGACGTATATTTTCAGCCATGAATGACTTAAATGTAGGAATTGTAGATTTCACTCATTCTTTCAGTCTGAAGGAAAAAAAAATAAAAGCAAACAAAGGCTGTTTGAGAGGTCCTGTATTTTGTGTTGGACAAAGTAAGTCATCTTCTTAATTAGAAAGGAGCAGAAAGAAAAGACGTTCTAAATTCTGAAGTAAGAACCTTCCTAGTGTTGCTAAGATTTTAATTGTCAATGACTGGTACTTTCTACTGATCCCATTACCAGATTAATGGTTATTATTATTATTTGTTACTTGCAAAGTGCCTGAGGTGGTGGAGGTACTTCAAAGAGAAAATAAATTATGTGGTCCCTTCCCCAAGGAGCCTACAGGCTTACAATATGAAAGATGACACAATAAGTGAGAGCAATAAAAAGCAGAGGCAATAGAGTGAGAATAATTACATGGTTACTTAGGTTCATTTAATACACAACTTGATGGTATTGCTGTTTGCTTGATTTGTTTCTGTTTGGGGGTTTTTTTTGAGAAGGAAGGAGGATAGAATCATAGAATTCTTTAGGTTGGAAAAGACCTTTAAGATCACTGAGCCCAACTGTAAACCTACCATTGCCAAGTTCACCACTAAACCCTGTCCCTAAGCACCAAGTCTACAGTCTTTTAAATACCTCCAGGGATGGTCACTAATCTACTTTCCTGGGCAGCCTGTTTCAATGCTCGATAACCCTTTCAGTGAAGAAATTTTTCCTAATATCCAATTGAAACCTCCCCTGGTGCAACTTGAGGCCACTTCCTCTTGTCCCATCACTTGGTCCTTGGGTGAAGAGACTGACACCAGCCTGTCTATCACCTGCTTTCACAGAGAAAGAGAGAGCATCCTTTTCTCCAAGCTAAACAACCTCATTTTCTTCAGTTGCTTCACCAGCTCTGTTGCCATTCTTTGCATACTCTCCAGCACCTCAATACCTTTCTTGTAGTGAGGGACTCTAAACTGAACACCATACTCAAGGTGGTCCTCACCTGTCAAGTACAGGAGAATGATCACTTCCCTAGTCCTGCTAGACACACTATTTATGATACAAGCCAGGATGCTATTGGCCTTCTTGGCCACCTGAGCACACAGCTGGCTCATATTCAGCTGGCAGTCAAACAGCACTCCCCTGTCCTTTTCCTCCAGGCAGCTTTCCAACTGCTCTTCCCGAAGCCTGTAGCATTGCATGGGGTTGTGACACAAGAGCAGGACCCAGCCCTTATCCTTGTTGAACCACATACAGCCACATCAGTAGGCCTTGGCCCACTGATGCAACCTGTCCAGATCCCTCTGTAGAGCCTTCCTACCCTCAAGCAGATCAACATTCCCTTGGTGTCATCTGCAAACGTACCAAGGGTCCACTTGATCTCCTCATCCAGAACATTGATATGTTGGAGAATGGCTATGTGAGCGTGGTCATGGCTCCTTGGAGGAGCTGCGCGAATCAACTCTAACATAAGCAAGCCAGACCAGGCCTCAGTGGAAAATTCCGAGTTATGCTGACAAGGAAGAAATGAAGGTTGTGCTGACCTTACACAACTCAAGATAAACAACTTTGAGGAGGCACACCGTGGGAGAACAAGATGGAACCTGGATGCAAGCACGTACCAGTAATCACAAGTAGGAGTATGATAATGTAACCTTTAGCGCTTAGCCAATGATTGCAAGACAAGTAGGCATAATTATCTGCAACAGTATAAATGTGTGAATGTATTGTAATAAAATCGGAGCTTGCTTTATCACTCATATTGAGTTGATTGCTTGTCTTCCCTCACTCGTCGCATTGATAAAGATATTAAACAGAACGGGGCCCAATACTGAACTCTGGGGAACTTGTGACCAGCAGTCAACTGGATTTAATCTATTCACCACCAGTCTTTGGGCCCAGACATCCAGTTAGTTTTTAGCTAGCGAAGAGTACACCCGTACAAGCTGTGAGCAGACAGTTTCTCCAGGAGAATGCTCTGGAAAACAATGTCAAAGGCTTTTTCTAAATTCTAGGTAAACAACATGTACAGCTTTTCCCTCATACAGCTTTTCCCTCATCCACCTTTTCCTAGAAGAAGATCGGGTTAGTCAAACAGGACCTGCCTTTCATAAACTCATGTTGACTGTGCCTATCCACATGGTTTTCCTGTATAAGCTGTGTTAGCACTCATTTCCTGTATAAGTGTGTTAGCACTCAAGATGATGTGCTTCATAAACTTCTGCAGCACCGAGGTCGGACTGACAAGCCTGTAGTTCCCCGGATCCTCTTTCTGGCTCTTCTTGTAGATGGGCATCCTGTTTGCTAACTTTCAGACAACTAGGACCTCCTCAGTTTAGACAGGATTGCTGAGAAATCATGGAAAGTGGGTGTAAGATGTGGTAAATATAAGAACAGAGAGAAAATAAAATGGAAAAGGAAAGCAAGGACTTTATTTCTCTTTGTATGTATGCATGTGCATACATGTGTGTATATGTGTCTGTGTAGAGGGTGAGAGACAGGGTAAAAAAAGAAATGTACATTAGAAATAAAACCAGTAGCAGCTATGAAGTGAGAAGGAAAACAGGTGAGATGTGAGAATGAAGACTGAAATGAGAAAGGTGAAGAAATAATGGGATATGTCTTCTCAGAGTGTCTCCAATGAGTGATCGTGTCACATGGACAAAAAAGTTCAGTAGAAATTCAGGATGGAGTCCTGCTTTGGCTCTGGAAAACAGGCTTTGGTATCAGATGAAAGTCTGTCATAACATATATCAATGTATTAAGTGCAGGTATAACACACAAGTGACAGTTCCTCTAAAGAAAAACAGTGAAGAAGCACCAGAATTCATAACCTTCTACTTACAATTCTTTCTTCTCTTTTTGAAACTTCAGTGTGTTTTCAGTTACTGTAGGACAAAATGGCTTATCCAGATGGACATTGTATCTACCCCATTACACTTACTAACTTTCAAGGGAATACTTACAAAATTTCTTCGGTTAGTTTTGGCTTCTTGCCTCCTGTAGCAATAAATTTAATCACTTATAGCTGTGTTGCAAAGAAACCTTCATTCATTTTTAAACATTACTGATCTGATATGTTCAGTGACTCCATCACAGTGTTTCACTTTGAAATATTGAGAAATCCTTCCTAATTATTCCTTTGTATCAGATCCTGGGAAGTCTCCCCAACTACTGTCTGAAGTCTTTTCCCTTCCCTTCCCTTCCCTTCCCTTCCCTTCCCTTCCCTTCCCTTCCCTTCCCTTCCCTTCTTTTTCATCATGTAGGGAATCACCTATGTTCTCCTCCATAGGGACAGAGGGAGACAGGCATCTCCAGAAACTGACTCTGTCTGACTGACTAACTACCCTAAAGGCTCAAGTCTGATGCTCACACTAGGCATCTAATGTTCTTGGAAATACCTCAGCTTATTCAACATAGCTGCTGCTCCACATTTTGTGTCAGATGCCCTAGGGTTTCTTAAATGGCACTACTCTTATGTGGGTTAGGAGTAGCACTCCTAAAAGCTTTGGACTTAATAGCTCTCTGGGATCCATTCACTTTACCAATTAAATCTCCATAGATCTCTATGGCAACTTAGACAACTACTTTATGTGTAGAAATTTGCATATAAACACCTAAATATAGGCATTCTGAACTTGAACACTATCCTGCTAGGTTCATTTACTGCCTAAATTTAGGTTTGCAAAGTGTGGCATATAATCCCACACTATATACCTTACTTTAAAATGGCAAATTTCAGTAAAATAAATTTCAACCTGCTATACCAGCTCTCAATATTACTATTTATTGCACATAATTTATGTTTGTAATTAAATTACAGTATGAAATAAAATAAAGGTATTAAAATGTAAATTGAAAATCCTACTTATTAACAAATATGTTCTTAAATATCTTAACTTAGGGTGGAAAAAAAATTAAACAATCAATGCGAAATTAGCTTTTCATTATAAAAGACAATGATCATGTTTTTTAATTAGGGATGGGACTGAATCATAAAGCTTCGCTTTCACTTTTCTTTCAAATGTGAATGCTCCCAAAATTTGATAACATTGTGGGTTTTTTCCTAGTTTCAAGTCAATTTTATATTGCTTTCCCAATTTAAGCCCTTTCTTTATGAGGCATTAACATTTGCAAAAGTTGGGATTTTTTTTTATATTGTCTCTGCAGGCACAGATTTTTCCTTGCTGAAATATTTCACAAAACAATAGTTTCCTTAATACAATATCAGACACTTTAACAGGATTGGATTTCTTGGACTATCAAGTGCCTGTTTTGTCTACTACCACATACATCCATTTCATGAACTGATGAAGTTTCATATTATTTTTTTCTCACACAAGTATTCTTTAAAAAGTTGTATACTTCGATCTTATGATGGCTAGAAATAATATTCTAATCTTCCCTCTAAAAATATACATCGTTAAATGCATGATTTTGCATGCCAGTATTGATTTGTTTTTTTTTTTTTTTTTAATCTGAAATAGCTTTTTCTTTTTTCTTTTGTACCTATAGTCTGATACTTTGTGACACATTTTTCAGTTAGAGTCTATTTTTCTTATCATGGAAACCCTGTTCAGAGTATTTCAGATAAAATCTCATCTGACTACTTAAGAAGTTTAATACATTGCTCTGTTTCTACTGCTTCACTCAGTACATCCTAAGAGTGAATTTGCCATTTTTGTTGCAGCATCTGATGGTATGTTGTAGTCAACCAAGGCAATATTCTCTTGACTGGAAGAACACTATTTTCCTTTTTTTTTTGTTGTTGTTGTTACAACTTATGTAGAAGTTCATTATTCCTTCATAGAGGCAAGCACTTATCAGGGCATAATTCACAGAATCACAAATCACCCAGGTTGGAAGGGACCTTTTAACATCATCTAGTCCAACCAAAAAAAAACCAGACTCGTCTCTTGAATATCTCCAGGGATGGTGCCTCAACCACCTCACTGGGCAGCCCATTCCGATACCTGACAACCCTTTCAGTAAAGAAATATTTCCTAATATCTAACCTGATATCCCCTGCCACACCTTGAAGCCATTGCCCCTTGTCCTATCATCTGTAACTTGGGAGAAGAAACCAACCCCCGCCTCTCTATAGCCTCCTTTCAGGTAGTTGTAGAGAGCAATAAGGTCTCCCCTCAGTTCTCCTCTTCCCCAGACTGAACAACCCCAGCTTCCTCAACCTCTCCTCATAAGGCTTGTTCTCGAGACCCCTCACTAGCTTTGTTGCCCTTCTCTGGACCTGCTCCAGCACCTCAATGTATTTCTTGTGGTAGGGGGCCCAAAACTGGACACAGTACTCGAGGTGGGGCCTCACCAGTGCTGAGTACAGGGGGATGATCACCCCTGGGTCCTACTCACCACACTGTTCTTGATATTCTTGATACAGGCCAGGATGCTGTTGGCCTTCTTGGCCACCTGGGCACACTGCTGGCTCATGTTCAGCCAACAGCTGACCAACACCCCCAATTCCTTTTCTGCCACGCTGCTCTCCAGACATTCTTCCCCAGGCCTGTGACCAAAATGCAGAACCCGGCACTTGGCCTTATTGAACCTCATGCCGTTGGTCTCAGTCCATCCATCCAGCCTGTAAATTTATCTCATCACAAGACAAATGCTTAAAATTGTTTGCAGTACTCACTTTCTAAAAGTGCTTATTTCTCTTTGCTGACTGTAAAAGGAGTTTGGGACAACCATCTCTGATAGAAACATCTAAAATGTAGCCACTAACATCAGTTCAGCTAAATTTCAGTCTGTACTAAAAGATGGGTAGTTAGAGTCTTTTTCTTTTCTTATTCATTTCCAATTGAAAAATCTCAAAATTATAATCAAACTCCAATTTTCAAACCATACCAAATTAATGTTCTTAAATGTATTCTAATTTACTCCTCAAGTTTATTCAGATATTTTTGGTGTATTTCATTAGTCCTCACTTTGCACAATGATCTCCCAAATTAAAGTTGTTCAACAGATATAATTCACTAAAAAAACCCAAAAAAACCCAAAATATAGAATCATAGAATTGCATAGATTGGAAGGGACCTTTCAGTTCTCCAGGAGGGGTCTTCCGGTGATAGGATGAGGGGCGATGGGCATAAGCTGGAAAATAGAAAGTTCCACTCAAATACAAAGAAAAACTTATTTACGATGAGGGTGACAGAGCACTGGAACATACTGTCATGGAGCCATGGAACAATGGAGGGTCATGGAGATGACCCACCTTGATGCAGTCCTGAGTCATGTGCTCTGGGCAATCCTGCTTTAGCAGGGCAGTTGGACTAGATGATCTCTAGAAAGTCCCTTTCAACTCTGACAATTCCACGATTCTGTGAATAGTAGCTATCTATCATACTCTCGTTCTTCAAGAATTCCAGAGTCTCATTCAATTCTGATAGTTTCTTCTTTGTCCTTACACATTAATAACATTTCAAACAATTCTTTTATATAACCTATTATCCTAGTACAAATCTTTATTATCCTTGTACAAATCTTTATTATCCTAGTACAAATCTTTATTTTCTTCACATTGGCTGATAATTTTAATCTGATACTGTTTCTATTTCTTGAATTTCAGATAGATGAAAACTAATACAATTCTTTTGTCTAGAAAATAATTTATCAAAGGGAATGAGTTATCTTATTCTATTGCTTTACCAATTTTCAATAAATTTTAGCAAATTCATGCTGCATTTAATTCCATTATGAGTTTCCTTTATATTTCAAAGACAATAGAATCAGCGTAGTTTTGGTAAGATCTCTAATAGGCTAAAGCGAAACTAGGCAATATAATGAGAATTTTATAACCAGAGATTTTTTTTTTTCTTTAATTTGTCAAATAGATAAGGTTATTCCCTTTGGAGCTTACCACTTTGCTCTTAATTGATATTTCCGGTATCAAATAGAAATATATTATCATTTTTTTAGCATGAAAGAACCAAATAAATCATGTCTCAATCTTTCATATTTTTCTTCTTGGTAATATTCTCCTATCAGATTTGATATTTTTCTAACCTTTGTATTAATTTTGACCCTGCATTAGTTCATGGGTTTATCTCTGTCCTCACTACATGGTTTATCTTCTACTTTCATGACTATGCACCTGCTGAAAACTTAAATAATACCTTTATCTTTAATCCTTTTTAACTTTGCAGATGCTTTCTCTATAGCCTTCTCTATTTCCCAACATCTAGACATCAGAAAGCACAGTTGCTAATATGAACATTATGGTCAACTCTCCTGGTTGTCCATTTGTTTCAAAATCAATTGAAATGTTTTCTCTTTTTAGTTGTGTATATGTAACTCTTAACAAATTCTAATTTAGTGTCATGTGGTCCCTCATCAGTTCTTAAGGATTTCATCACATCTTTAATACTATTGATTAATTATAACATTATTTTAATCCATAAAATAAATTAATCTTGAACTAAAAATATTACATAGTTAAATACTATTCTGGCTTTGACCAGCAAACCTGGCCAGTATTTTAATGACAAGTTAAAGTTCAAAGTCCAGGTTCAGATCAGAGGAATCCACATCTCATTCACTCTTAGCTGCTGCCATGATGGCTGTCACGCACTCTTTTGATGTGTTAGTTGTTAATTCTCATACTTTCAGGCATTTACTTTCAGTAAGACTTTAAATTATTTCCTATAGTATCCGTACTCCTCATCCACTTTTTTTTTTCCTTTCAGTAGATTACAAGTGATAAAAACAAGTGGTTTAGACATTGCACACCCAGTCTTATATGTATTAGGATTTCTATAGCAGAAAAACCTTTTAATAATTATATGAATGCCCTACTTGGCTGAGTGTTGTATAGACACAGTCTAATTTGATGTCATTCATCTACCATATATGAGAAATACACAAGTCTAGATGCCACTGTACATGAGTATATGCATGTAGGCAGAGTTCAGTAGTCCAGTTTCAGATACCTGATTCTCTTCCCTGCCTTCACTGTAGATTGCAAGAACCTTTTCCTAAGGAACACACACTTTGATTAGTACACACAGGGAGAAACTAGTTTGCAACAAGATGACCTGAAGGAAGCTGCAAAATATTCTCCTTCATGCACAACTCAGATAAGGCTAATGACTTTACTATCCCCTGACTACTACTACTTTTAGGCCAATGCTGAAGAAACATATCCTTGCACCACTGGACTCTGGAACTGCTGATGTCAGTCTCAAATGGTCTGTGGTAGAATCCTATGCAATTGGATGGCATGGTAGGTAAAATCATCTAGGGTCCCTTTTCCACAAAAGCTCGAAAAAGATGATCTTTCAAGGACCCTTCCAATTTGAGCTATTCTATGATTATATGTTTAATAACATCACCAGGATATTCTTCAAACAGCTAATCTCAAGCATATAATCTGAATCAGAAATCTTAATTTACCTAAACTTCACTCTGCTCAGCCCCATAAAACCAGACCAATCCAAACCTACATAACAGGGTGATTCTGAAATGAGATATGCATTGCCATGTAGAAATTGACATAAAAATTGTTTTAGACTCCTCTTTCAGGGACCAATGTTTTAAAACTAAACTAAACTAAGCTAATAAAAATAGAATTTATATTATTCTGATTACTTCTCAACTATAGGAGAACACGGGATGCTCTCTATCTCTTAGACCACACTTCTTTTATTTGAACCACCATAGTAGTTATTTTTGGCATGCTGTTACCTGGATTGTGAGGAGGATGTTCACATACAGTGTTGGACAAAAATTTTATCTCTTACTGAGGAAAACCGTCACAAGAGAAAACAGAGAAGAATTGGGTGCTAAAGCCAGATTGGGACAGAACTACAGACTCTATACAGAGACCCTATGAGCTTGTTTCCAAATTTGGTCAGCAAAAGAAAATAATAACTCCAGATGGCCAATGTTTTCATGTCATAGCTCCATAACTGTGAAAAATACACACATTTGCAAGATTCCAAAAGATATGCTCATATAACAGTATCCAAAGGAATGGAGCACCTCTCTTATGATGAAAGTCTGAGAGACCTGGGTCTCTTTAGCCTGGAGATGACTGAGAAGGGACCTCACCAATGCTTATAAATATCTAAAGGTCAAGTGTCAAGAGGATGGGGTCAGGCTCTTCTCAGTGGTGTCTGGTGACAGGATATGGGGCAATGGATGCAATCTGTAACACAGGAAGTTCCGTCTAAACAAGTAGAAAACCTTCTTTACTCAGAGGAACAGGCTGCCCAGAGAGGTTATGGAGTCTCCTTCTCTGGAGATATTCAAAACCTGCCTGGATGCATTTCTGTCCAGCCTGCTCTAGGAGAACTTGCTTTGGCAGGGGATTTGGACTAGATGATCTCTGGAGGTCTCTTCCAACCCCTTACAATTCTGTGATTTATTCTGTGATTCTATGAATGTCAACTCATTAGAAGGATATGTGCAAATCCAACTTCTGGTGACCTAGTACATGGGTGAACAACATACATGATGAACAACAATATTTTTCAAGGATGTTGATAAATTCCGTCAAGATCCTGAACGCTAAGGATTATCTGATAGTAATGAAGAAACAACCCAATATATCGGATGGAATCAGTGGCCAAGAAACTGATTTTGGGGCTCACATGCATCTCCAGAGATACATTGAAGAGTGAGGCCAGGACGGAGGAGAACACAAAGCTGTATGCTGTCTACTCTGAGACTCTTAGTTCACAGCCCGCAGATAAAGCATTGGAACTTAGACACAAATAGGAAATTCTTGGCTATGTCCTTTTCAACCTATCCCTGTAGTTTCTAATATGATTCAGTTCAAAGCACTGAGTATCAGCAGAAACTTCTTAAACATGGACGTAAGAAAGAGGACTTGAAAAGAATGACTTAGTCACCTAAAATTACTGGCTGTCCTCTGAAAGTGACAGCCTAATATGAATTATATTTTAATTATATATTTTTCCTAGGTGAAAATAAATATGTCTTTATTGAAGTAAATAAAATAACATTTCGCAACAGTTGACATTTCTGACCAGGTGTTTAGCATTTCATAAATGTATCTAGTGGAGCTCTTAAGGTTGGTCTTTATCTCACATAATTCCACTTGAAAGGATAAAAGTATTCAAAAAATCACATGAAACCTCGTCAATAGGGGGAAAAATGTAATTGGTCTGGCACAAATATTTTTTTTAATTCTTGAAATATACTGAAATATTCTGGTACTTTTAGTTATTGGTCTAGATTTGCAGTAGTTTAGATAGTTCAACTTATTGCCATTCTGCCATTCTATCATCCTCATGATTATTCAAAAATCTTCCAAAAATATATTTTGGTAGTGGTTTAGAATTCTGTCTGTTACCACTGATTAAAGGTTAGTTTCCCCAAGTCAAATGGCAGTATATGAGACATTGTTACTGCAAAATTTATCAACCTTTCTCTATCCCACTGGGGCTGGTTTTGTATAATCAGTGACTTCAACATGATCAGTTAAAAAATCCCAGCAACACTCTGTGGCATTTTAGATAATTTCTCTATTAGGGAAATCACTTTTTTTCCAGTCCCTAATGATGGGTTGACATTCAGTTATGATGTGACAACCCGTACCAGGAGAATTATTGAAGAACATTGATATAATTTCATTGGTGTTTAATTAGTCCAAAGTTAAATGATAAAATGAAGTTTGGATACTTAAGACTCTTTCTGAATTTATAAAAATTCTACATATTCTATAAAGCTAATTAAAATATTTTTTGTATGTGTGTGGTTTTATATCTGACAATTTAAGCCTGAAAAAGCCTAGAATGGTTTTTGGCATCTAAATCCTTCTTTTCCCCTAGAAAATCTTCCTTTGTGATGTTCATGCTATGTATTGTTTACAAATTACCACCAAATAGCACTTTCATCTGGTGTTCAATACTTCTGCAACATAATGGCTGCATGTTAATAGCGGGCTGTGGTTGCCAATGGCAACAACACTGCTTCAGCATTGAAAAGCTGGAAGCAGCAAAGTACCATATTGTGAGAGCAGCCAGACAGATCCCGGTATGCTGGCTGTCCACCATAATTTTCCCAGCTGCAGCAGCTGAATAAACAACACCTTTTCTGTCGGATGCCGTAAACAGGCAGGAGTCAAGCAGATCACATCTAAAACTGAAGTGTCAGGGGCTGAGCTCCCTGGACCCAAGCAGAGGGCTGAGGATGGGCTATCTAAACAGCCTGTCTCAGGGTTAGCTACTGCAGCACACTGAGCACACCACCTGAAACCCTTTGGGTGCTGTAAGATAGAAGGTCATTCAGTTAATAGTCACAAACAAACAAACAAACAAACAAATAATCAAAAACCTTGTCAAATCACCAGTTCTCTGAAGCCTGTATAATTTCAATCATTTCTCCTTTGCTAGGAAACCACAGCAGTTTTGAACTCTGGTTTTGTTCTGTGGTGCAAATGCACAATTGGATTTAAACAGTTTAGGTTGAATATTGTTTAATGAAGTCATAAGAAAAGATTGAGCATCCTGGTCTAGTGGGAAGTGTACCTGCCCACGGGAGGGGGGACTGGAACTCAATGATCTTTAAGGTCCCTTCCAACTCGAACCATTCTTTGATTCTATGATTCTGTGATTTCAGTCCAGAGTATGTTGTACTAAATGTTTAGCTTCACTGTGTGATACACTGATCGCTTTTTTTTTTATTTATTTATCTATGTTTGCAAGGAAATTACCTCAACCTTTAAGAGTTGAGGGACCTGACTGAAGTCATTGCAATCATCTTTGAAAGGCTGTGGTGATTGGATGAAGTTTCTAGGGTCTGGAAGAAAATTGGTTACAATTTTGCTTTTTATTGTTTTATTGGGTTTATGTTTTGTTTTGTTGTTTGGTGGTTGAGATAGCACTCATGATTTTTGCTTTCAGATTATCAGCGAATTTGATGTCAGGTATTTGTTTTTCAAATTTACAAAATTATTTCATAAACTATGGTCCCACTTCAGTATACTTTATGAAAGACCAAATGAGATCAGATGGGTTTCTCCATCTGGCATTCCAATATTATGAGAGCAAAATTGCCTGAGTATGTCAGGATTAATGGAGATCAATATAGAATGATTTTCCTCTATATTAATTTTAGTAACATCTAAAAACTGCAAATTAAAACAAAATATTTGAAACAGCAGCAATGTGAAGACCTTGACTGCGGGTGATAATGCCATAAACCTTTGTACAGGGTGCAGAAGAGGTGCCAAAGCTGATTCTTACATTTATTCAGAAGCATAAGACTTTTCACAGGAATCAAGTTTTACAGTTTAATTGAATAAAAAGGGAGTGTGATCCACCCCAAGGAAAAATAAAAATCTCTAGAACAAGATTAAAATCTTAACATTTTTTTCCTTTAAATATAAATTGAGAACCAGGTTTATTTATTTTTTTTTTCCATGAGTAGAAAGAAGGAAAAAAGTAAGTAAAGCTACATCTGTACACTCATGTCTGAGCATATGATGGTTGTATCATGGAAGCAATTTAGAAATCTTGTGAGCTGTTGTGAGCTTTGAGTACAGACCAGTTTACCACCCAATGAAGCTGCTATATAGCGCTTTTTTTTTTTTTTTTTTAACAATAAACAGTTACTATATTTTCCACATTTTTCTCAGATCCAATTCTATTTGTTTTGGCTAATTTTTAATAATAGAAGCAATTCTTTCCTAATAGTTCTAACAAAAGTTCTTATCCCCATTAAACGCAGGCCCACAGACTACATCTTAAAACTTCAATTTTTTTATTAACAGCAACGTCATCCATGTCCACAAATTACTCAGAAATATTCCAAGATATTTTTTCTCAAATATGTTATTCTTAGCCTGTGTATACAGATAAATAGTTTCTCCATAAAACTACAACTTTTTAGTCACTGCATGAAATATTTGCTTCACTGTCATTTTCTGGAATGAGTAAAAATGTCAGTTAGTTATTGAAATGATTTGCACTATAAGCATTCCATTTAATTACCAGATTTTTCCATTTGTTCATTATAAGAAGTGACTGAATATTTCCAGAATTGCATACAATGATTGATTTTACTGATATGATCCTATTGTTAAACCTCTTGTACCAGTGTTATGAAATGTGGAAAAAAAAAAAAAAAAACACCTAGGAAAAAAGTAACATCACCAGCAACTTCCTGCTGAACTTAATTACTGCCCTTTGCAAGGAGATTTTGGCAACACTTACTATGTTTCAAAGCGCCTTCAAAAGAACATTTGTGTCCTAATATAACTTCAGACAATAGTCAAAGTTTCAATTTTCAACTTTCGGAATATTTGCTTTTTCTAACTGTCCCTTACCCTATTCCTTAATAAAACTAGAACTCAATGTACTGTGGATGGATGCAGGTATTAGTCTAATCTTCCCTGGGAAGATCAAGTGATCTCAAAACCAGAGGCGATTGAAACACAACTGTACAGTTACAAAGAATATGCTTTCAGTGGGCAGAAAATAATACATTAGATTAATCCCCAGAATTACTTTTTAAAATATCTGATTCATTGAGCATATGCATTTGATTTGGTATAATATGATATCAAAATGGTTGGATAATATAACATCATTTATATAAAATTGTTTTCAAGTATATTGTGCTATCTATCTATCTATCTATGTATCTAATCTATCTGTCTATCATTGAAATTCAACCATACATTTTCCTATAGAACAAACAATGCTGTCATTTGGTGCTAATCTGGATTGGGGGGTGGCGTTGGGGGGAGCCTTGGAAAAAGCCCACAACTAACTCTTAATATTTTCAGAAGACATCATAGAATCCCTGAGATCAGCAAGTTGACAATATAACCTCAAAAAGGAGGCACAATTAATTTTTAAAAAACTATTTAATGTTAAACCAACAGATTATTTTATCTCATAATGAAAGAGCAACAAAATTAACAAAATTCTGAGATGCTGTCCATAGCTGAATCTTTGCTTAAGTGTTTACTTGGAGTACTGTTACATTTGGAAACAATTTTTCAAGGAATTTCCTGCGTGATCTCATAGGAAAAGCAGAGATCAACTACTCAGTACAGTCTATAACTAAATTTTAGTGTTCATCTCTTAGACCACACTCATTATACACCAAGTTTGTATGTGCCATCTTGAAAAATCAGGTAACATAAAGTAGGCACTCAAAAAGTGATTGTAGTATCATGAATCACTTTATACAGATAGACCATGAATGCATTTAGGCTCATAATTAGAAGAATGCTTTTAAAATTAAACTAGTAAGGCTCTGGAACTGCTTTCCAACTAGAGGACTGAGAGAAAGAGACCTAAGAATATTTTATCATTAATATGAGCACCCTTGTTATGAGTTTAAAAGACTGCTATCTGTCGTAGTATAAAGAGAGGCAAGTACTACATACTTAGAAATATTTTTGTCATATAATTTAGTAGTATATAAACATCAGGCATAGTGATGCATCCCAATTTGATTCCCAATTCAGATTCATTTCTCCTATATATCCTTCAAAATATCTAATAAATGATAGGCCTTTTTATGGTGTTTACATGGCAAGGTTTTGGCAGTGGGGTAGCTGCAGGGGTGGCTTCTGTGAGAAGATGCAGGAAGCTGCCACCATGTCAGACACAGTTGATGCCAGCTGGCTCCAAGACACATCTGCCACTGGCCAAGGCTGAGCTAATCAGCATCAGCGGTAGTGCCTATGGGATACCATATTTAAGAAGGTGGAAAAGCTGCTGCACAACAGCAGCTGTGAGAGGAGTGAGAACGATGAGAGAAATATCTACACAGACACCAGGGTCAGTGAAGAAGGAGGGGGAGGAGGTGTTCCAGTTGCCTGTTGTGGAAGCTTATAAAATCAAATTATGTAGAACCATAGAATTATGATTTAGAGTAGTAAAAGACTTTGAACATCATCTAGTTCCAATTCCCCTTCCATGGGCAGGGACAATCTTCCACTAGACCAGGTAGACAAAAGGCTGTGGGCTTTAGGACAACTGCATCCTTAATTTTCATGCTCTTAGTTTTCGCGCCTTTATAGTGTGGTTATGTACACCCCTTAGGTGAGTGCCAACAGTCATATACACACTTTGGTCAAGGGATAAGGAAGTTCTAGTCCCCAGCCAACAAAAGTTGACACGACTGTATATGACCATATAATAGATTTCACTAGGGTATAAATTAAGTCAGTCCTATCCAGAGCAGAGGTTCTACAGTCAGGGTCTCTCCCTTTGGGTCAGGATGCTGTCCAAGGAAACTCCTGGAGGTTTAGAGCCCTCATTTTGCAGCTGAGTGATTGTGCAGATACTGGATCATCATTTTAAGCTAAGAATACCTGAGTCAGTTGTACAGTATTAATTCCTCATATATTGTGCACCTGTGGTTTATTGACATTGTCAGACTGTTGAATAATTTTGATAAACCTTATTTCTAGTTGGTTCTCTGCTAAAAATCATTTGGTCAGAATAAAGTTTATTTTGAGTTTATCACCCATCTAAATTTGAGATAAATTGATTTTGTACGTGGACCTCTCGGTGGATAAGAAATTACCTGGATGGCCACGCTCAAAAAGTTGTGTCAATAGCTTGATGTCCAAGTGGAGACCAATGACAAGAAGCATTCCTCAGGGGCTGGTATTGGGACTAGTGCTGTTTAACATCTTGGTTGGTCACATGGACAGTGGGATTGAGTGTACTCTTAGCAGACAATATCAAGCTGTGTGGTGCACTCAATATGCTGGAGGTAAAGGATGACATACAGAGGTACTTGGCTAGGCTTGAGAGGTGGGCCTGTGCAAATGTCAGGAAGTTCAACCAAGCCAGGTGCGAGTTCCTTGGCAATCCCAAGCACAGAGGGAGAAAGAGTTGATAGCAGCCCTGAGGAGAAGGATGTGGGAGCATTGGTAGATAAGAAGGTCAACATGAGCTGGCAATGCAGTCTGGCAGCCCAGAAAGCCAACTGTATCTTGCTGCATCAAAAGAAGTGTGACCAGCAAGTCCAGGGAGATGATTTTATGCTGCTGTGGTGAGACTTCACCTGGAGTCCTGGATATAGGTTTGGACTCCTTAGCACAGGAAACACTTGGACCTGTTAAAGCAAGTCCAGAGGAAAGCCATGGAGATGATCAGAGGGATAGAGAGCCTCTCCTATGAAGACAGGCTGAGGGAGTTGGGGTTGTTCAGTCTGGAGGAGGGAAGGCTCTGGGGGCACCTTATAACAGCCTTCCCTTACCTTAAGGGAGCCTACAGAAAAGATGGGGAGGAACTCTGTATGAGGGAGTGTAGGGATAGGATGAGGTTTTAAACTGAAAGAAGGTAGATTTAGATTAGATACTAGAAATAGATTCTTTACTGTGAAGGTGGTGAGACACTGGAATAGATTGCCCGGAAAAGCTGTGGATGCCCCATCCGTGTCCAAGGCATGGCTGGATGGGGCTTTGAGCAACTTGGTCTAGTGGAAGTTCTGGAACAAGATAATCCTCAAGGTCCCTTCCAACTCTAACCATACTATGATTGTATAGTTATGTGATATGATACCACATGATACAATTTCTGTGTTCCTACTTTTTTCTCAACAAATAAAAAATCAAAACTTTAAAGAGTTAGGAAATGCCAAAATTAAGGTTGCTTCCATGGGTTGGAAGTATTAAAAGTTATGCAAGATCTGAGGCAAAGCATTTCCAAAAAACAATTCTATTTCTAACTGATAGTTAAGGTACTGGATATTGGTTTGTAAAATGATTCACTTATACAAACTTTCCACAAATGCTTTTTAATTTCTTAATGAATGCCTGTCTTCAAACTATGGCAAGTATCACAAAAGGGTCTGTAGAGAAAAGAACAAAGAGAACAACATACAGAACAACAGAATTCTGTGCTTTTGGAGCAAAGTTGGAAAATATTGTCTGTCAAATATTTAACTCAATCTGAGGTAAATTTAAATTGTTTCATTTTTTTTCCCTATCTTAATATATCCACCAAAATACTCTTTATAAGTTGAAGAAAGAAAAATTTAAAAATATATGAGTACTTAACACCTGTGTCATGTCTGCTTCTGCTCATTTATTGTTATGAGCCAACACCTAATCTGAATGGCAGGGAAGCTGAGTAGCTTGTCAATTGTTTTAGTATGTACTGTTGTATTCTCTCTTACTTTCTCTCTTCATTCCCTTCCTTCAATGAGAAGAGACAACAACTATTTTGTAAGCCTTTTGATTCTCTTTCTGCAAATGGAGAAGTATAGTTCATTGAGTATCCAATAATTTTGCTTTAATTTCCTCATGTTTCTGATGGTATTTACATTGCTGGACTCAGACTAACAGTTTTATCAGTTTTGGGAACACTTTGTAGTCATTTCTCAATATTCAGTGTTTGTTCACTCATATTTTATCAATTAAGGCTTGGCAAATTTATAAGTTTTTTTTTCACACCTGAAATACGATGCTCCAATTACAGTTGTGGGGAAGAGTTTATCCAATTGTCTGTATTTGAGTGAGATTTTATCCCCATTTATCTCTATCTTGACAGGTAGAATTTTGTATGCATGTCCTTGTTATTATTTTCTTTGTTTTGTTTTTAGTTTTTGAGAGACAATAAATTTATATTTAATCTTGTTTCCAGTTTCACACACACACCATAAAAAAAAAGCTGTTTCTTTTAGTTTTATTAACAATGTTTAATATTGTATTTTTGGCCTTTCTCACTTCATTCCTCTGCTCTTTGAGCTGACTTCACCTTCATGAAGGTGCCTTCCTAAGCAATTGAGAGTATTTTCCAAGTGTATTTTCTATCTTTGTCTACCTGTTTACCAATTTAACTTTTTAAAAATCTTAACATCTCTTGAATGATTCATTATAAATTTGACAGAAATGATAAAAGCTATGAAATTCACAAAAATTTCAAGGAAACAGCTACACAGAAGAGGAACAAAGTTATAAATGTCCTCACATCAAGTAAGGTTGCAACATAAATATATAATTTACTCTAGTTCTAACTCCCTACCAAGGAATATTTATGGATAATTGCTTTTAAGTCAAAAACACAAAAACTTTTGTTGGTACTTCTACATCTGCATTTCTCTTCTGCTGTCCAATCTCATGTTTGAAGTGTTTATTCAGAAAACTGATCTGAATCTTTGTCTTATAAACACTTTCTTTGTCAGGGTTAAAAAATACCAGATAATTTTGGCCACATTTTAGTTAAAAGCATTCCAAGCTTTTTCTATGAATTCTTTTTATTGTTTTCAGGCTTGTTGGCTTCACAGATTATTTCCTTTGCTTTCCAAAGGATGCTCTTTGTCAACTGATTATTTGTTTATTCATCACTTTAATTAAAACTGGTGAACCATCTTTCTGTTTTATGAACCCCACTATACCTTCTCAACTTTGATAAACCAAGACTGAAATAATATAATTCCTCATTGGTCAGATGGGTATCTGTTTGAGAGCCAGTGCAACTATCATGTCCAGGACAGAAGCTGTTATATTTGGCTTCTTCCATTGTTAATAATTTCTTCTCAGAATTTAATAACCATGCACACATCTCTACATAAGAGACCTGCACCTGAAGTAATCATATGTAGCAGCAATTTATTCTCTCCCTCAGCAACTATGACAGTCAATGAAAATATGGCCTATGTTTTGGGCCATATGCAACTGAACTGAGCACTTGGTCTATCTGTAGTAGATGTGGTGTTCTGGCTTGGTACTCTACCTTAAGTCTCCAGCATATCACATTTGTTCACTTCAACAAGCCCATCATGCAGAGTTTCCCCCTCAGTGGATTTGGTCCTTATACCCTTCCAGAAGTTAATTTTGCCTATTTGTCCTGCTTGCTGACAGAAGACATGAGAGGCCATTTAACTTATTCTAGTCTGATCAAAAAAAGTTATTTTGTACGATGCCATAAATATTGGTGTTTTATAGCCTACCATTATATGGAATAGATTGTACAACATTATTTTTTCATTTATCTTATGAAAAAAGATATTCCCAAATTTGAATAAAAACTTGTCTGTTGGATTAGGGTGTTCAGCACATTCTAACCATTCTAATTTTTCACGATCCAATATGTACCAAAATGTTACTCCAGCCAAACTTAATTTGCCTCCTTACTAATACATGCCTATAATTACTGGTGACCATCTATAGTTCTGAATAATTTGACTTTCTAAGGCTGTTGAGCATTTCTCATTTATATTTATTTCCTTTGCCTAACCTTTTGCTTTCCATAAGTCACAAGTTGAAGTCAACCAATAACACACTCCAAAAAGGGCAGACAGTTATGATCTGTTTTCTTAAGTCTTTCTATTAAAACAGGTTGGTAAGCCTTCATGAGGTCACCTGCACAGCAACAATGCTGCAATTTCTTAGAAGAGGCAACTACCCAGAGTTTCTCAACTCTTTTATAAGCACATGATTGGAAGAGATCACTTCAATGTCCTCTGGAGAAAATGTCTGCCATAAGGCAAACATAGCACATGGACACTTGCACAGAGCAACTTGCTTACCACAGTACCTGATTCTTGCATAAAGAGTGGTTCATGTAGACTATAGATTATTGACATGAAAAAATAATTTAATGTTTATATTTTTTTATATATCATTTATATATATCATTTATATATATCATTTATCACTCACTGTAAGTGATCTGCCACTCTTTCTCAAAAACAAACAAACAAACAAAAACAACAAAAAACCCCAACAAAAACCGAAACACAAAACCACAGAGGTTTTCATTTAAAGGTTTTGTGTTAGTAAAGATCTCAAGGAAGATCAAAGGTTTCTATTTAGAAATAAAAGGTTTTTATTTAGAAAAACATTTCAGCCAAATATCATCACTTTAACAAGATATCTAACAATTCTCTTCACATTCATTTTTGGAACAAAAGCCTATGTGTTAGCTGCAAACAGGCCTTAGGCTTGAAGTTCTCATTAGTCTTAGGTAAATATTTCAATATTTTCAAATTGGTGTTTTTAGGCAAGAGGGTGTTAGAAGCTGATGAGTAAGTCAGTGATAAAATAATTTCTAAGGAGCTGTGATCATGAATACATTAGTAATAGTCTGGGGATAATAAAATTATCATAAGGTGGAATTTATGATTCTGTATAAAGAAGGTGTGACTGTTCAAAAGGCCACACAATTTTATGTTGTATGTCAGGGTTAGCTTCAATCTAAAAACATGAGTATTTCGTAAAGGAAGATTTTGGAATTTTTCAAGAGAGAAAAAAAAATCTGAAGACAAAATAGTAGAATTCAGAAATCATGTCCTTAAAATTTTAGTCCATTTAGGCTAAAGGTTGCAGACTGCCTTTTCTGACTGGTTTAAACTGTATCTCTGAACAAATATCACAGTGTCAGCTCTTTGTGATGGAAACAATATATCATGGGATGGATATTTGGATATCAGTGTAAGATAAAAAATCAGTTTACTGATCCTAGTCTGTGAAAGAGAGTGAAGGTATGATCTGCAGTTATATTTTTCCAAATAAAAATATTTTCCCTTTTAGATATTTGTTGTTTCTATACAACAGGAATTAACCTAGACAATATATTTTTATATGATATATACTTTAATAATTTTATATAATGTATTTTAATAAAAATATTCTGTTGCAAATAATTCTTTCTAGGATACAAAAATTATTTTAGAAGAAATTCTTCAACCAGATCTAATCATTATCTCAAAGACAGGGCATATTACAGAAGAATCTAAAGAAGACTGTGAAATCACATTACAAAAAACATCTTATGCAAGAAATAAAATGCATTAGACTGCAGATGTTTCTTAAATTGCACAGCTATCTGGTTTAGGCACTTAAGAGAAAAGGAATTCTGTAACATTCTTTTTAGAAGTTGTTAAAATTAGCAACCTGTATATAAACAGCAAATTTGCATATTTACAAACGCATATTAGGTCTTATGTTGTACAATATACCTACAACTAGCCAGAATTATTTTCTCCCATAAAAATCTCAAATTTATGAGGAAACAAAGAACTCATATCCAAAATAATTTTGGTTCTGAAGTGAAATTGCTATGCTTCATAGAAATTTGTCTATTTCATAGAGACATATCTCTTTTTTTTTTTTTTTTTTCAAAAATGAACAAACATATGAGTAAAACCCAACAATATTTTACTGAAAAAAACAGAATATTTCTTCTGGGTGGGAATTTTGGATAGTTCTGCTAACTCCCTGTTGCACATTTGTGTGCTTGTATTTGTGGATTAACACCCTGGGAAAATCATTCCAAAGGCTTACCTAGATGATTCCTGTTGCAGAGTTGATCAAATTGTGCACTGACATAAATTTTGCAAGTGGTCAATAACAACTGTAGAGAAGGCCACTTAGGATGTCAATAAGATATTAAAGAGATATTTCACATATAAGGAAAATATAAAACTAACAGACCAACAGAAGTAAATGCTGCATGTGTTGGGGTGGTCAATTGGGACCATGTCCAGTTTGATTATAGGAACTGAGTAAAACAGTAGTTCGGAGACTCCTTCACAATTCTGTTAAAGATACCACTGCAAGGACCCTTGCAACAATGACTCCAACAGTGACTCCAACCGAGTGACCACCTTGTTTAGGAGACTGGATTGCCTTTATGAGCATTACCCTATGACAAAATCCTAATACATCAGTGTTTTGGCTTTTTATCTTCCCCTTTTCAATATTTCAACATTCTGTTCTGGGTATACGCACAATAATCTTAAACTTCAGGTTTGGAAACACTTTGCAATCTTCATTGTCATGGAAAAAAAGGTAGTTTTAGGACAAGTTTGTCTTGCAGAGTTATCAGAATAAAATTATTGTTTTATATCAGAATGCTGATCCTAATTTCTGTGCCCTTCAGATGCATTGTGTCAAGATCTGTGAGATTGTGTGGATATAAAGCAGCAGAAAACAAGCATGGTGATACATGTGAGGTTTGTGAGAAGCTGATATTAGCTTTGATTATTTGTTTTTCAGATTTTGTCCATCCTGACCAGATGTGATTTTATCTCAATTAATCTCTATTCTTTTCCTCATTTCCACACTTTCAATTTCCACACAGCTTAATTTCTGTCTTTGAATGTGACAGTTACAGGGAAGTCAGAGGGAGACTCTTCCCAAAGGCACATGGTGAAAGGACTAGACACAACAATCAAAAGTTGCAGCAAGGGCAAGTCCAACTAAATGTAAGGAAAAAAATATTTCCCAGTGAGAGTGATTAAACATGGAAGCAAGCTGCACAGCGAGGTTGTCCAATCTCCAAACTTAGAGATTTTAAAACATGCTTTGACAAGGCCCTAAGCAATGTGACCTAACTATAAGGCTAGTTCTGCTTTGAGCAAGCGATTGGATTCCATCATTTCTAAAGGTCGTTCCCAACCAAAATTATTCTATGATTCACTAGACAGAAAGAATTCATACTGAAAATTACAAACTGCCTATCTAATTTATCCTTTAGTCATGGAGCTAATTGACCAGTCAAGTACAGATGGTTTCAAACAGCAGTGTATTCATCTCCAAAGAAATTAAATTATTAATTTATACTTCGACAGACAAATTAACTTAATTAGTATATTGAGGTTAAAGAAATGGTGGGATGAGAGGGTGGGTGTGGAGGGGGAGAAGTTTAAGGAGAGAAGGTGGATTATCTTGGAAAATAATTAATAGAATGTTAACATAAGTAATATGTACCAGCAAAAATAGCTCTTTTTAATGTAATCTGAGGCACATAATACTCAGAAAGGAAAAAAAAACTAGAAAAATGTCTGGAAGGAAAGTGACTTCTGCAAGTCATCTGGCTGCAGGAAGTGAACTTTTCAGATTAAATTAATTACATTATAAATAGATTAAGAACATTTATTTCCTTTCTGTTATTTTTCTTCTTTCTTAACCAAAAAAAATATGTAGTTGCCTTGTCAATTTTGGATTCTGCAAATTAATATTTTATTTGCTTTTTATCTCTTTGTCTGCCTAAAGATAAAGACTAGTTCAAAACCAGATGTTTTTATCTCAAGAACCACAAACCAAGTATTGGAGTGTTTAGATACCTTAATAAGTGTTGAAAAGCTCCAACAAATTATTAGTTAAGTTAAAAGATAATAGGTTACCAATTCCAGTTGCAAGGGCTGGCTTGAGATCCAGTATCATATTGGACAATATAAAGTTACTGGTGACTGACAAGGAGAATTATCTAACATATCTCAAGGAAGAGAAGACCTGAAATTTGAGACCTTTGAGATATCTGAGACCTGAAAATCCTGAAGAAATTTATGAAGGTATTTTTATTCACCACATACTGTAACCACACCCTTGGGCAGATAAATTCCTCACCTGTGCACTATTATTCAGCTATCTGCTCCTTTGCCAAAAATTACTTCAAAACATGTGACTGGAAATATGCATAGATGCATGCTGTAGTTTCTTTAAAGTTCAGATGAGTAATGTGAGGCTCTGAAGCTTAAAATACCATTAAGTGCTAAAAGCTATGGCAAAAAATTAAAATGTGGAAATTACACTATGTACTCTGATGTGATGCTCATTTTAGATGAGTTGATTTTGTCAGAGAAAAGACTGGTGTCAAAATTTAATTTGGAAATGATAAAAATTCTTAGAATTGAATGAATCTTAGAAATTATGCTGCATGATAAACAATGCATTCCAAAGGCTCTCAGAATATTTGCAGCTTAATTTCCATGATGTTCTTCTAGTAGGAACTAACCTAATCTTCGTATTTTCAATATATTTTCTTTAGCATTGTTATATTTTACCTCTGATGATACATTATGTTTGGTTGTTGGTTTGGTGTTTTTTGCTGGAGAGCACGACTGGTAGCTTCTGCGTTAGGTACAGTTTCAATACAAAACCAGGATAATTCATATAGATCACTCAACTCAAAATAAAATAGGCAGTGGTTCACCAAACAACATAGCAGAGTTGTCAAACTAATTAAATATATTTTGTCTACTTGACTCCAAAGAGCTTCATATATGTGTATGTACATGCATAAGAGTGCGCAGACATGCACACATGAAAATGTATGTACATATGTATTTGTACGTTTGCTTTAGTTTGCTGATGTTTTTTCTACATATATTTTTTGTGTCATTTTTTATTTTCTGCCAGTTGCTGGATGGCCCAGGCCTTGTGTGAGATTCTTAGTTGTGAGTGGGAACTCTATACTGCTCAACTGACATTTGGTGCTATGTACTACAGATCCTTTGTGAAGACATAAACAAACAGCAATGGTTGAGAACACGGTTTTCATTCCTGCTTTATCATTGGAACTTGATAGAATTACTGTATTTAAAGATACCTGTATTGGTTACACCATATGTTTTGCAACCATTAGTAAATAACAGTTATCATTCCTACAGAAGAAAGCTTAAATATCTTAAAATTTAACATTATTGTTTCAGCTTAAACAGCAAGAATGAAAATAGAAAAAATTAAAATATATGTCTGGATTACTTTTAAATGTCAAGTCTGTGACTAACAGAATAGCTGTGAAGACAACTGTTTTTTATTAATATGTTGTAATTAATTTGAAATAAATTTTCCAATCATAAAATTTTGACAAGTCTGTAAGCCCATTACTAGTTAGAGAAAGCAATCTTGATAATGACTCGGAAAATTATGAAATGTTAAGAGTTATTACCTTGCAAATGATAAAAAAGTTTTATATATACTTAAATATATAGAGAGAATTATCTCACATGGAGATAATGAAATATTTCCTATTCCAAGGAAGTCATTAAAGAGCATCTTTGGATAAACAACATTAATTCAGTTAACACCCAATAATTTTCATTTTATCCTCAACTCAGGAGTGGGCTAAGGAGATCATAAGATATTAATTTTAATATTTGGATTTGAGATAAATTGTAGCAGAATATTAGTGTTTTTCCAGTGTTTAGGAAGAATAAGTGGAATGATCAATAAGACTTAGATGGTTAGTATGACAGAAATTTTGAGCAAGTAATAGAAAAATTAATCTGAGATTGTGTTCATATTTATATTTGTACTAGAGGTTAGAAAGATAATGAATCTGACAGCCAATGTGCCTTTATTGGAAAATGCAGTTGCTCTGATTCAAATATTAAGATGTTTATGAGGAATTTGTTATGCTACTGTATGATAAAATCTATTAATTCTGTCTTATACATATTAAATACATTTAAAGGTAGTCAAGACGTAGATATGCCCTAGTTTTCAGCTAGGTCCTTCTGACAAAATCAAAGGATGATTCAGCCAGAGTTCTGAGTTAGTCTTAGTGGTTCCTTCTTCTGTCCTTCAGCTACCGGAACTTGAATGGTACAGGCTACATCTACATTAGTGAGCAATTCAGTCCAACGTGAGTTCATTTGTACAGCAAAAGCATCAGGGCTGAGGACTTTCTGCCTACCCTGTATATGCTTTGAGGGAAAGGATGAGTTTAAAAATGTTTTATTTCTTCCATGGTTAGACAATTCTGGATAGCAAGTACTTTTAGTTGAGGACAACAAGACGTGGCAGAGACTAGTGACTAGAAGCTAAAGACAGATAACTTCACTGGGAATAAAATAAAATTTTAAGAAACTAACAGTGAGAACAAATCAGAAATGGAAGTGATGATTCTCTGAATCTTGAAGACTACAAGTAAAGACTGGAAACTTTGTGAGGGAAAAATTATACTTTGATACAC
Organism: Scolopax mira; assembly: GCA_004320125.1. Classification (NCBI taxonomy): domain Eukaryota; kingdom Metazoa; phylum Chordata; class Aves; order Charadriiformes; family Scolopacidae; genus Scolopax; species Scolopax mira. The sequence goes on from BJBW01002765.1 coordinate 68,007, forward strand.
AAAAGTATGGGTTAAAAACTACGCTGAATGGGAAACAATGCTTCTTAGTCTGGAGCTCAATGAAGAGATGAAGAACAAGACCCTCCTTTTCTTTTTTTTTTTTTTTAAGTTTCTGCACAAAATAGTAAATTGAAAATCTAATAGACATTTCAATCGAACTTTATAACAAGATGCAACAGGTGTCAAAGTGGGGAAAAGAATTAAGGACAGTAAATCAAGACAAACTAATTTTGCATATGAAGTGGTTATTGCAGCTCACCACTTGCATGGCAAAGCTAGATTGAAATTGTCTTTCTCAGACAATAAACTTTACATCAGTTACAGTCACAGTAGTAAAAACATGCCACTGTTACATAGATTTTCAAATACTTGTCACTGTTATCCACTGAAAATAGATGAATTAGTATGATTGTGTACATCTTTGCTCCTCCAGGGGAGGTTGGAAGAGTCAAAAATAATCTTTTCTGAAGAACAGTATCATTTTTTGAAAGATAGCTTAATATTCAGGGGTCTTGACACTCAACTAACTAAAAAAAAACACTATAAAAGATGAAGCTTGAAAATCCACTAATCCTTAATGAGTATTAATCTCTTAGCTACTTTAAAATAGAGGTGGTTTATATTCATTGGAAAATCCTGCTTAAAAAATTATGTACCGAGCATGTGCTATTCAACACTAAAGTACCACTGGAATTAGTTTCAATTAAGAGAATTAATCTGAAATTGGTTAGTGAGCATTCTGATGTTGCAGAAACTTGATTGTTTATATTCTAAACAATTCGCATTAGGTTTTTTATTTACATAAATTGGAAGATACATTGTGTTTCCATTCTTATTTAGTATGTTAAATAAGTTAATAAGTCATTTTGATCAGAGTTGGGAGTTTTTCCCCAAATTTTATGCTGGCACAACATTATGCTTTTTCTCTATTTATAGTTTTTTCTCTATTTATAAAATTATAAATTTATCTATTTATAAAATTACTGTACAAATTTATTTTTTTTGTTTTCCACTGAGAAAGAAAAATATCTTTCTTAGTCTGGTTTGGTATATCCCATTTCTATGCACATCATAGTAATTATTATGAAAGATTTACTTAAGAATCCACCCTATTCCATCAAAATGACACAAAACCTGCTTCACCTGCATGTATTTATAAAAGTGCATGGCCAGTAATAAAGCAAAGACAAATAAATAGCAGATGTCTAACTGCACTCCAGGATCAATAAATTACGCAAATGGGCCATGCCAAAGTTTAAACTCTGTAAAGTTTTTCTTGTAGAACAAGAAGCATCAAAGATAACGTCAGAGAGGGATCCCTGTGTGAACTTTGAATCCGTTAAGTTTCTAATAGTAGAATTCCTTACGGAAGCCTGAATAGAAAGAGGTACAGCGTTTAAAACTCAATTCTAAAATATATATGTATATAAGTATGAATGTAAGTATAAATATTTATATAAATACAAATAAGAAATGAGTGTGTGTATATATGTATAATATGCCACTGATGTCACAATTATAGTTGATAGCATCAAGTCATTATTATGCTTATAGTATGCTTATAGTATTCCTGGCTCACCTGAAGTCTCATAAGGTGAGCCTGAAGGCTCATTTCTCTTAAGGAAATTTTCCTAGTCTGCATATTTTTTTGCTGTTTTCCTAAATCAGAAATTCTGATTGAAAATGGATGCTTTTGAGATAATGAGCAGCTTTGGGGGTATTTGGAGTGCAGAAAGAAGTGGCTAAAGATTAACAGATATTCAAGGAGTCTCATAAAATTGGACTCAATGCTCTATTTCTGGCAGCTTGTACTTAGAAAGTGTGCTAGAAAAAATGTAAGATACATTGCTGTAACTTAGTTTCACTGTAGGAAAATTAGAAAAGATATATATAACGAAATAGGGCCAAACAGCTTCATGATTGTCCAGATTCTTCCAAAATGTTGTGATATAGTTTTGTAGGAGATTGTAGTTTTAACTCTCTGAAATGAAGATCTTACTTGTTTCAAAGGTAAGGATAAGTCAGAGTAGATATTCTGAGAGTCTGTGTGTTCTTCTGTCTCAGTATCTAATAACTTGAGAAAAAAAAGCCAACAAAATCCATATTACTGTCTGTGCAATAAAATTGACTTGAGGCATGCACTTTCCTGGCAGTTTAAACCTTTATGTATGCTCCTAAGATAGGACTACTAATGATAACTGATTGAGCACTCCGATAAGCCTATGACTTCCATTTAATGTGCTAACTGGCAAACATGACCTCCATGTATTTCAGTCAACACTTTGGGAACCACAACATTTGTATTGGTTTGTATTCTGGTTTTTTACTGATTAGTTTGATTCCCTTTAGCTGTTAAAACTAGATAATTTGATCTGGAAATGATGTGACACTTGCATTAAGATCTGAACATTACTTACATACTGTACAGTAGAACATAAAAAATTGGATCTGGCTTGCGCAAGCTTGAAATATACTGTAACAGTGGAGAAATGAAACAGGAAATAAACATGCTGTAATGCAATGAGCATGTAATGAACATAAGCCAGCAATGTTATAAGAGTGTTAATAACTGTTTAGTAAATACGAGTGTTTACAATTTCTATCAGACAAGTCTGGTTTATTTATCATAGTGTACTTTGGTGACAGTGAAGGTACGACAATGAAGATAATTTATTTGACTTCATTATCTAAACTATTGTGCTTTAATACCCCTGATGTTCTAGCTTTCCTAATATATCTTCTCAAGGATATCATTATGCAGCTGATATTTTTCTGTATTTTTTTTAAAATTTATTATTGGGTTTGTGTCGTTATAAACCATTAGTAATACCAAATCCTTTCTTAATTTGCCCAACACATATCCATCTCAACACTTACATTTATATATCTTTGTAAGGACAAAGTAGGTCTGTTCTTTATAGATACCCATTGTTACCTTTATTATTCCGTTTATTTATGAAGCAACAATCACACAATGTATTTGGATTCAAAGAATGAAACATGAAGATTCATATAAAGTTATAAAATATTCACACAGAAAAATCATATTTCTGAGGATATAACGAGAGATGCATCAAGAAAAAAACAATTAACAGGAGGAGGTAAGAAAATGCAACATAAAATAGGGAAGTTTAATTGTGTTTATTCTTGGTCTTTAGAATTCTTTTATACTGATTTTTTTTTTTCCAGCTACAATGTCATCTTACTGTTGTCTGATAAATGCTGACATGTCATTTACAGCAACTATCTAGACCACCTTAGAATGACTTGACTCAGTGCTTGTCATGATACACCTGGAGTACTTTGTCCAGTTCTGGTCCCCACAATTCAAGAAGGATGCAGACAGACTAGAGAGGGTCCAAAGAGGGGCCATAACGATGATCAAAGAGCTGGAGAACCTGATCTTTGAGGAAACACTGAAGAAATCAGGTCTTTTCTCCCTGGAGAAGAGAAGGCTCTGGGGAGTTCTCATCACAGTATTCTAATACTTACAGAGTGGCTACTAAGAGGATGGAGGCTCTCTCTTTGCTAGGAACACATGAAGAAGACAAGGGATAAAGAGTGCACTGGGAGAGGTTTAATCTCGAGAGAAGAAAGTAATTTTTTACAGTGAGTATGATCATTCACTGGCACAACCTTCCTAGGGATGTTGTAGGGCCCTCATCATGGGAGGTTTTCAAGATGTGATTGGACAGGGTGCTAGATAATCTCATCTTCCTTTTCCACTAAATGTTGGACCAGATGATAGCTTGAGATACCTACCAACCTGGGTACAAGCTATTCTATGGTTCTATGAAATGAACAATCTGCCTCACCATTTTTCACCTTTGTTTGTAGTAACATTCACAAAATAAATGCTCATGCTTTGCTTTATTTGCTATTCCTTTTTTTTTTTTTTTTTTCCACAGACAATCTTTTCCTACAGATCCAACAGGAGCAAATAAAATAAAGTGCTTTTTTTTAGGTTGACAAATTAAGTATTATAGGAATCCCTAGACAGAACATTTTTCCTGTTAGTCTTTTGCAAATTTTGGACTTCTTGATGAAAAAAATGTCATCAAAAATGGTTTGAGTGCTCTTACTTCTGTGTTGTCATATATTTTAGAGGCATCACAGTATTGTTGTTTCATTACTCTCTTGCCTCTAAGTATTGTTGTAGCATCAGCTGTTGCTTAAGATATGTTATGGGCTCTTTTTTTTTTTTTTTTAAATGATACTCTTTGGGTAAAGGGAACCACAGCACAGAACTACATTGACAGCTATCCATTAGATAGAATGGACATGGAAACATGACTATTTTAATCAAATAGCGAAAGACAAGAGGTTATCTTTATCATACATGTGTTCATCTGAAAGATTTAAATTGTAACTGCAGATAATATACTTTTATTCTGGCCAAAACCTATAATGTTCTAGAGAGGGCAGAAATCTCTTCTAATAAAGTTGAGCTTGTAGTTGATAATTAATTAAAACAGAACATTTTCTCAACCTCAGTAATTGTCGGAGCTTGTCATACTGATGCTCTTCCTAGAGAGACATCAGTTGAATTGCAAGTCACAAGTACCCTTAACAATTAAGCATTTTAAATTAGGACTAGATTTTGTACTTGTAGCAGAGGTTTGTGTATGATAACGGCATGGTCTCATACTGTTTAATGGGATTACATGAGGTGTGATACTTCAAGAAAATGCAGACCTCCAAATAAAACCCAGAAAGAATACGCTGGGTGATTTTGTGTTTAGCATAAGGGTAACTGTTGATACAGGGACTGCAGTGAACACTTCATATAAGCAAGATTTGAGCAGAGAGAAGGGGAAGTGGGAAAGGATGCAAGGTGGGTGGAATAATTTTAAATAAGAACATATGTGAAACTTTTCTCAACTCAAAAAATTAAGTAAAACTAAAAGGCATGAAATGTGTGATCATTTTTGCAGAATTGATTATGGTCATACAGTTTTCATAGTGAAGAATTCATTTTCCCTGTAGGAATTTGTGGGGGTTTTTTTCATGTGTGTTCATTCTACATTTTCTAGTATCATTCAGAAGTGGAAACCATGAAAAAACATGTAAATAATGATCCTGATCCCTTAAAAATCCAACTTACAAGGTATTAGAGACTCTCGCATGCTCTTACATGATTTAAAAATATACAAGTGCAACAAAAAATTCAATATTAACTGTAGCTTTTCATTGTTGGGAATAAAAGTGGAGTTGGTTGCTAAGGAAGTTGGATTGTTCTAAGCCTACTAACTTCAAACTCTTTTTAAACTATTTAATAAGTTAATTATTTAGGTATACTTAACATTTTTATTTTTTTTAATCTTTCTTTCTAACTCTCTTGACTTTGTAAAATCAAAATTCTGAACCAATCACCCAAACACCTGATTGAAAATCAATTCTATTTTGTGAAAATACATGGGAATTTCTTCCTTGTCTTTTTCAAAAAAACTCTGAGGAGAAATTCCAGAACTATTAAATATGTAAGCACGATAAGCAGGTTCACCTTCAACAAAGTGAGTTAATTGAATAGGTACAAGTTTCCCATATGATAGTTGTGAATGGAAAAAGAAAAAAATAACTTTCTAACTCATGTTAAGAGGAGTAGAAAATAGTTAAAACTCCTACCTTATAGACAGAACTTTCTGGTTTCAGGTGTCTATGGAGCTTTGGAAAGTTAAGCTCCATTTCTCCTCTTTTCTCTATGTCAAAATCAAAATATGCCAGACAGCAAAAGATTTAGCAAGGGCACTCATACTCCTAAAACGTTGGTGCCTAGTTCCTGTTGTGACACCTTGCATTATCCAGGATGCCTGCAGGGGGCCAGATGGTGTGAGTCACTTCCCAGAGAGTCACACGTGAAACTCGGTGTGATGCCCCACGGAGTCTGAAATTATGCTAAATTGCTGTGCTCAGGCAACCAGATCTTCTCTACCTCACCTAATGAGTTTTTTTTTAATGGATTATTTTGAGACTTTGTTCAAAGTCTTATCAAAAGCACAATTTAAATGTATCACACAACTTTCCTTTTTCTGATACTTCATTTGTGCATAAAAATAATACAGATGAAAAACAGTAATATTTTTCTTTTCTTTTTTGGGTTTAATTTTACTTTTTATTTTTCTGAAATCTTCATATTTGAAATTGAGGTTAAAATACTGTGGAAAAAACATTGACTCGTTAACAAAAACTGAAACCAAATACTTTTCTCTTGCATACTAACTTGAAGAGCCCATACCCAAAATATGGGAAATCTTTCCTATGAATATGCTCAAGAACTGCATTTGAATCTTGAGCTGAAAACCGTGGCTCAAGCGCACCTCCGCTTTAGACTGATTCTCACTCTCTGTAAGACAGAAACTCAGAATGAAACACTAGTTAGCCTGGATGCTGTTTGTATCATGTGTCCTGATCCCTCTGAACTAAGTTTGTGGAAACCAAGTCTCACAGACTTACCATAAGGCTGTCCTCGCTTGCGGACAATGGTCAGAAAAATAAGATCTTTTCTTTTTCACAGTGTAAGTATGACAGAGAAAAAGAAATGGAAGAATTTTTGCAAATGAAATTGAGACAATAAAATCATGAACAATTATATGTGTAATATTAAAAAGAACAAATTATGTTAACCATGCTAGTGATTGGAAAAAAAGGGAATACACCAGATGTAATAAAGCTTTAGTTTATGAAAATATTTTACATCATTTATCAAAATCTTCCTTGAAAAATCAGTCCAAATTGATCTGGATAGAGCAGCCAAACCAGTATCCTCTATACTGTAGTAAATCTAAAGTATTGCCAGTGATTGCCAGTTTAGATACAAGACAGCAGAGAATTAGGGTCTAAGATCAGAGAGATAGTTCTGATGTTCTGTGATCAGAGGTGGGATATAATAAAACTGGTCATCTTTCCTACCTCTTTGAACTTTATGGTTTTAATAAGATTGAGACAGAAATAACCTCTTTTATTAGTATGAGAAATTGTTGTTATGGTCATCACACAGTAAAATCCTGCACTGCATGTAGGTATCATGAAGACTTGGAAAGGACATAAGAGCAAGAGGACATCCAGCAGGTCAAGAGAAGTAATTGTTCTACTCCATTGAGCACTTGTGAGACTGCATCTGGAGAGAGGTGTCCAGTTTCAGGCTCTGTGGTGCAAAAAAAGCATTTTGAAGTCTGGTGGAGGGCAGGAAGGATGGTCAGAAATTAGGAGAGTCTGAGTGATAAAGATATTAAACAGAACTAAGCCCTGGTGGGGCTTATGAATAGCTGCCAACTGTATTTAACTCCATTTACCATCACTTTCTGGGCCAGCTTTTACCCAGTGAAACAGAGACCCAGTGAAGCCATGAACAGACTTCCTCTAGGACAATGCTGTAGAAAAGAGCATTTACTTTATGAAAGCCTAGGTTGACAACTTTTCCCTATCCACAGCCTTTCCCTTGTCCACTATGTGGGTCACTTTGTCACAGAATATCAGGTTAGTCAAGAAGGACATGCCTTTCATACACTTGTCCTGACTGGATCTGATCATCTGGTTGCCCTGTATGTGCCATATGATGGCACTCAAGGTGATCTGTTTCATAACCTTCGCCAGCATCAATTTCAGTCTGACAGGCCTGTAGATCCCTGTATCTTCCTTCCAGTCCTTGTTGGAGATAAGCATCACATTTTCTAAATTCCAGTCAACTGGGCCCTCCTTAATTAGCCAGGACTGCTAATAAATGATGGAAAGTGGCTTGAGGAGAACTTCTGCTAGCTCCCTCAGTACCTTCGGGTGGATCCCATCTGACCCCATAGACTTGTGTGTACCTAAGTGCTGTAGCAGGTCACTATTTCCCCTTGAATTACGGGGAGTTCATTCTTCTCCCTGTCTCAAGGGCCTGGGTGCCCCATTAACCACTGGTCTTACCATTAAAGACTGAGATAAAGAAGATGTTAAGTACCTCAGCCTTTTCGTCATCCTTTGTTACTATGCTTTCCCCTGCACCCCAGAAACGATGGAGATTCTCCTTAGCCCTCCTTTTGTTGCTAATGTATTTATAGAAATATTTTTTGTTGTCCTTTATAGCAGTAGCTGAATTAAATAACAGCTGGGCTTTGGTCCTTCTAATTTTGTTCCTGCGTAAGTTTGTAACATGACAGCCTTGTCTTTCCAAATGGCCCCTTCTACTAAAGGTCATAAACTCTCTTCTTTTTTTTTTTCCTAAACTTCAGCTTAAGCTCTCTGTTCAGCCAGACCAGTCTTCTTCCCCACTGGTGCATCTTTCAGTACATGGAGAGATATATATATATATACATACATATATATATATATATATATATATACATATATACATACACACACACAGAGCTATGTATGGATACATAAATATATGCATATGTAGAAAATAGATATGCTATTTCCCCCTCTTGCCTGGAACTGTCATGCATTCATATATAAAATAAAAGCTAGACATTTTCTGTTACATTTTTTTTTGTATACTGACCCAATCAGTCACATAAGAAAGAATGTAATTGAGAGGGTGTTAGTTTTACAACGCATATCACTGAGCCATGATTTCACCTCCTTGTGAGAACTCAACTAAGTTAACTTAGCTTCCCACTTGGAGACCTGAAAGATTTGCTACTAGAAAGGAAAATGTTTTATGAATCCATTCATTTTGTTGAGGCAAGAATTTTACACAAGTAAATACAAATATATTTTAGGTCTTCTAAATCAAAGCCTTATTTAATATTTTCCATAAATAAAGATATTCACAAATGAAGTGTGACTATCATAGTGAGGGATGACAAACATAATTTTGTTCTCATCTTCTGTCCTTAAATTTAAGTTAACTGATTATTCAAAATTTTCTGATGCTGATAATTCCTTGCCTTCAAAATCACAAATTTCTCTCCAATGCTAATAACCACCTGCCCAGCCCTCTATAGGTGTGTATAGCATTCACTTTACCTACATCTTAGTATTTTGAGACCAGTCAGCTCTGTCTATGCCTATAGACACTTTGAAATTGATGTACCTTGTCTAGAAGCTGGACTTCAAAGCAAAACCTGTGTCAAAAAAAGCCCCTCTGCTTCAGATCATGTAAACTTTTAAACTCCATTCTGTATTAAAAAAAAAAATAAATTTTTTTTTTTAACTCAGCTTCCTCTTTGATGTCTGGCTTCAATCCAATTTTAAAGAATCTGTCAGTAAAGTCAGCACAGTTTGAGCTGGAGGCTTCATTTCTGGAGGCTATTCTGTCCTCAGCTCAGCTCAACCCATAGGGATTTACTTGAATGCAGCCCCCAAAGAGGTGCCACCACCACCATTCCTCCTCTTTAGGAGCAAACTTGGAGAATCCACTGCATAGGGTAGGGAGAAAAAGGAAAGAATAGACCTAAAATGGATGACTGTAGTAGACTTTTGGTATTCTTTTGGCCTGTTCTCACTTCACTCACCTTCATCTATGTTAAAAGAGAAGAATTTAAAAAAAAAAAAAAAAAAAAGAAAGGAGAGATCTTTGAAACCCTAACAGGGGGCTCATCTTCAAGATAGCATTTGCTTGTTACTCAGCTACTGCTGAGTACAGATTCCCAGCTCCTGGAGCTTTAGTCTGAGTACACGAGGAAATCTACTGAAAAAGCTGCAGCAAAAGCCTGGTGATGTGAGACTGCAAGACTCTTACTACCGCACCTACAAAAAAACATTATGGTACAAGATGCCTGTACCATAAATATTTCTGACATTTTATCGTAACAGAAGGAAAGTAAAACTAAGTGTCTTTTTGTTGTTGTTAACGTAGTAAGCTTTAAGCACAAGCTTTGAGAAATATCAAAATGTTTTATTTTATATAAGTTCATTTTCCACATTTTGCATAGCTATTATTCCTCTTATGAGTTGAAGTTCAGTTGTCTTCCACTTTATTTCTCTTTTGTAAAATAGATTTTCTTCATGGATTACCTGCAGCTTGATGTTGGTTTAGGGAAAAGGAAGGTTGCAACTTGTGAAGAAGGATGCAATGCAACCAGGCCCAGAGGAGAATGGAGACACAAAGGGACAGGACTCTTATAGGGTACCAGAGCAGCTTGGGAAGATATGTTAAAATTGAACTGAATGGGGGAAAAAGCCTGCATTTTCCACCAAATTACAATAAATAAAAAAAAAAAAAACAAGCAACAGCAGCATTAAGGTGTAGGGATATACAGATTTGTTTGATAATGTTCAAAAAATATTTATTCAAGGACTGTATATAATACCTTACAATAAAAAAACTTAAACAGTTGTATTTTCTGCATTTTTTTCATAACAGAGAGCTGACTTACCAGATATACAACCTTTTTAGGGCTATGAAGGTGTTACTAAAACAATGGATAGTTTAGAGTGCAGAAGACTGTGCAAATGCTCTTTGTTGTAGATGTAATGGATTCTAATTTTTTGATATTTACAAGACTAGATTTAGGGAAAGAAATAATTAATTAAATAAAATTAATAAGCTGATGGGAAAAAAGTTGTCTGAAGCTCCTTACAATTTTCAAAGAGCTCCAAGAAATTTAAAAGTAGTATCTAAAGTATCTAAAGGCTGGGTTAAAAGATGTTGGAGCCAGACTCTTTTCAGTGGTTTCCAGCGATAGGACAAGGAGCAATGGGCTCAAGATGGAACACAGGAAGTTCCATTCAAATATGACGAAAAACTTCTTTACAGTGAAAGTGACAGAGCCCTGGAACAGGCTGCCCAGGGAGGTCGTGGAGTCCCCTTCTCTGGAGATCTTCAAGATCTTCCGCCTGGATGTAGTCCTGAGTGATGTGCTCTGGGCAATCCTGATTTAGCAGGGGAGTTGGACTAGATGATCTCTAAAGGTCTGTTCCAAGTCTGACAACTCCATGATTCCATGATTATTTAATATTCTTTAGCTGATTATTTTATGATTCTTTAGCTGAATATTTGGATGCTCTGAAATTAGAAGTTAGAAAAAAAATTGCTTACGAGATAGATAAGTTAGGAAAAGATAAACAGTAGTCAGGAACCTTTAATTCAAATAGTCATAGATTTTTCCTTGTCCCTAAAAGAATTGATGGATACTCCTTATTGTTTGGGATGGTTTTAGTATTATGAGCATATGGAAATCAATTTGGACCATCAATCACTTTATTTCTGTGCTGAAACATCAAGCGTGGCATCTCATTTAAAAGTTTAGTATTAAGCCAGTATTTCTCATTTCTATGAAAGAAGATCCTCCTTTCATTGTTGCAGAACACAACATGCATAAGTATTGCTTTTACTCTCTCCACTACAGGATTCACATTCATATTAATTTTTTAGAAATCTGCATTCTAACTTTAATTTTAAATGTAGGGAAAATATATTTTCCACAAAAATAAAAGTATGGAAGAACTCACATGATTTGTTAATATTATCTATAAATAAAAAATATCTTTTCTGTAACTTTAAATCTTTCTGTTTTTTCTTGGCTGGACATTGTAAGTGTCACATAAAAATAAAAAATATTTCTGGGGTTTGCCAGTTTTATGGCTGAGACCTAATTTTAAGTTTCCCTTAACTTGGTCTGAGATTTACCAGCATGCCTAGATGTATGTTCATAGTGCTTGTTCTGCACTTAGCACCTTCTCAAAGCCAAACTCAGCCAAGATCTGAGAACCTGCTTGCCCAAACTCTGTTTAAATGCTATGTAAAGTAGCAACCAAGGAAAGAGATGAATCAGAGAGAAAACCTGAGCTCCAATGAAGCTTGGGGGGCTGAGTCCGGAATGTATACTCCAAGATTTCCCCTCAGTTCTCCCTGGAATTAGTGATATGACACTTAAACTAAGCATGCTAGAGTGCCCTTTTGGGCTGTGATGGTGGTAGACATTGTTTCTGAAATTTAAGCAAAGTACACTGGATACCTAAGTTACAAACTTGCATACTCACAGCCTCAATTTGCAGAAGTTTTATTTATATATCTGAATCTTTCTGTAGAAATTAAAGGAAATAAAAATGTTAGCAAAACTCCATAAAGAGGGCAAAACTAATAATAATTCTTGTTTGTCTTCAAGTGTTTATCAAGATTAATATATGTTATTAAGTTAAAACATTCTAGTAGACTGAAAAGTAACACTGTTAGCAACGTTCGCAAATCTTGTCAAAAAATAAACAAAACTCTGTGATGTGTTTTATGCTGAATACTCTGTATTACTTAGTTTTCTACTACACCACTTAAAGTACTGGGGAGAATCCTACATGCATAAAAAAGTGAAAAAAAGTCTTCAGAATCTAGAATGTAATAACTACATAGAGCTAAAGAAGAAATCAGAAAAAAAAAAAAATGTGCCAAAATCAAACTGCTTCCCTCAAGTCACTATGGCAGGCACATGTTTATTTGATACTTGAATAGCTACAAAAAAGTGGCTGAGGGGAGAAGGCAACCAAAGTGTGCACTTAGGTAAATGAAATATGGATCATCATTTTTCTATTATTTTCTGAAAATTGATTAACATGAAGAAACAGTTAAGTCTATGATCGAGTCTAGTTCCCAGATGAGAAACTTGTCAGTACATTCTGCCCCAGCGTTCCTCCTTCCTGTTTATACCTCAGTGTACCTTTATGAAGGCTCTTTGCCAGCTTCAGTGTGACTGTACCAGGCACCTCACTTATCTGGGGATTCATCTATAGTTCAGGTGTATAGTGCTGGGTGGCAAACTTTATTTATCCTAAAGTAAGTCTTGTTTAGTCATTTAAATCTCCTACACTCATCCTCCTCAACTCTCTCAAGAAAGGCCACTGCCTCTGAACTCTCCCAGAAGGTAAGTCTATCTTAAGTTCCTAAATTCATCATGTTGGATGTGAACTGAAGTCCTCATATGTACCATGCAGAAAACAGAATATGACACACAGCAATATTAGACAGCTTTAATGAGAGAATGAACAACTGAATCACTGTTATCTTACAGTAACCTGAAGTTCAATCAGGACACTTCAGTCCCATAATTCTTGCAGTTTTTGTTGTTTTCCATAGGCCCCAAAGGGCTAAGTCAACAAAGTGGTTTTGTGTGTAGTTGTATACCTAACTGGGTAAAACAGTTTTACCCTAACATTGGGTAAAAAATTATTATGTGTCAATAATGCCTGACAAGAAAAGAAATAAGGGAGGATGCAATTTTTAAACTCTCTATTCAACGCAAAATGCAGTAGTTTCCACCTCTTAGTGGTCCATAGGGGTAATGATAGCACAGGCTAGACTTGTGAAAGCTACTGATCAGCTCCCATTAATTTCAATGGGAGTTGTATATTTAAATACCTCTAAAATTTTTGTCCAACTTGCACATTTAGTACTTACAAGATTGGTTGCTTAACCGGGTACAATAACAAAAAAAAAAAAAAAAAGGTAAGAACAAGAGTTATATGCTTTTCTTAGGATTCTGGATGAAGCATAAACTAACATATGTACTTAACACCTGGCTGTATCAGAATTTCTTTTCTACGCCTACATATGCAAATATATGAGTTCTGAATATATTTGCTAATGCTATGATTTATCAATATAATATTATTTTCACAAGTATATATTCTAACATATTATCAGAGCATTTATCCTTTTGCATCAGTGAAAACCAATCAGCAGGGGCTTCATTGATAAATGTGAGATTTTTTGAGACCTAAAAGAGGTTTAAGGTTTTTAAGGATGGTATCTTAATGTACCATAAAAAGTGTGGTACCTTATTAAGTTTATAGAATTTAAAAATATTTTCAGCTGGATGTCTTTTCCATGTTAGAATTTAGAAATTTAGAAAATGACAAGAAACAGTTCTTAAGTCTGTCATGTTCCAGTGGGTTTGAATTTTTACTGTCTCTGTTCTCAGTGCCTTGCCTCAGGAGGAGGAGGACGGGACAGCCAAAAAATCAGAATAATAATGGGGAAATTTTTATCTTTGGAACTATGCTAGGACTAAATAATGTCTATATATGTCTATACTCTTACCCTCACACATTTTTTCCCATCCTTAGTGGAAGTTTCCATCCTACTCTGAACTGACAATTTGAGCCCTTCAGTTCTCAGCATAACAGCAAAGGCAGAGGGGTGATTTAGCTGAAGAATATGATCATTAACATCCACATGATTCTATCTTATCTTTGTTTTACTTAAACTAACTGCAAGGTGCTTAGTACATCACTAAACTACTGATATATGAGAATTTGCCAGAAAACTCCATAAAAAAAAATCATCTCTAAGAATTTTTATAACTAACAGTAAAGGGTACCTCAATGTCTATTTCAAAGCTGATTTGATGAATACAGAAAAGGTCAAACTAAAAATAACTAGACTGAATCAGTTATAAGTGTAGTAACATATGCCTCATTTAATAATGAACTCTAAATTTGCTCTGCAGTTTAAGTGGTATCATGAATGCTAATTCTGACAGTAAAGGGTTATGAACTACCTGTCTGCTCAAGTCTGGCACAAGGTCAGGCAGTTATAGAACTAATGAAAACCCTGATGTACCAAAAGGTGGATGATTGACACGAGTGTGCTAGCTGAAGAAAGTGCTGAGGAACTCTGGTGCATTCAAAATGACAGTGTCCTGAAACAGAATTTACAACTCTCCATTTGTTTAGCCCTAGTGTAGCAATAAGCCCAAGTGCTTATTGCCGACATCACAGTGTCAGAATTCAGGGCACATTGTATTAAACTTTTACATGCCAATCACCAGAGAAATTTTTTTCTGGTATGGTTTGTGATGATCAACCTAAGGCCATTATACTTTGAATATGTGATTATGCTCGGAATGACTTTTTTTTTATATAATACAAAGCATCCTGAAAAGATGAAAATTAATTTCTGTTAAATCTTTACAAAAGAAAGAAATCATAAAGCTGTAAAACGCTCAGCTAATAAGAAAAAAATATTACTTAAAATTGTTTGAAAAACCCGTGCTCTTCCATATGCTAGGAAAAGCTTTGTTTCTTTTACCTCTTCCTGTGAATTTCTCTTCAAGACCTTTGCATATCATATGACCAATTTTCATTTGTTTCCTTTTTCTACCAATCTGTAATGCTACAACTATTTTTGTTTAATTTCCAGCTTTCTGTAAATAAAGAGATGATTTTTGACCATTGAAATACCGGACAACAAAACATGTTCATCTAATCACATGTAATGGGTATCAGAATTGATGGTGTTAGAAAACAATTAAACAGCAATCAATTATTCAGAATTCTTAAAAATATGCAATAGGTAAAACAAACACCTTTTTTTCCTGAAGTATGGTGCTTTTCTAAGTATGCTTATTTACCCATATAGGAATTCAGTCATCCAGAAAATGACTAAAGGATGGATCTAAGTTACAAAATTGGGACATCAATCTGGATTATCAAGCCTCCATGTTTTAGAGACATTTTGAGAGACATTTTGATCTAAGTAACTTTCAGGTGTACATCAGCTCAGAAAATTTAAGTTCAGTTCATTTTAAGAAATATTAAGAGCTATAGTAGATAGTTAAAAAGAATTTTTTTCTGATCCAGTTGCAAAAATGTCTTGAATAGGCAATAGATGAGATCCTGTCCTATCTACTAGTAAAAGGCTTTGTCAGAGAAAGAGGTTTAGTCCCATATGATACTCATCAGCTATAGGCTACTTGTAGTCTTCATGACTAAGCAAATGCCTGTAAACATGTGTAATCATCACATTAGTCATCTCAGCAAGTGTCTATATGGCAACTTCTCTTTTCATTTGGCTACAGGATATCTATCAGATGGCATCTGAACAATTCCCTTTGTCAAGTCTTCAGTGACTATACATTAATACTAATGTGTATAAACTGCATGATTACCAGGAACACATTCTTCTAAAAATTTTTGATAGTTAAAAAAACTTCTTCTAAAATTTTTCGATAGTTAAAATATGCCCCAGAATACATTCTGTAATAGACCATGTTTCTGAATTTAAATGTAGTGTTTAGATTATTTTACCTAAATTTCCCAAGCAGTCATTATCACTGCCAGGACTTCCAATCTTTTGTTTCAAGAGGATGCTCAGCTAAAATAGCTTTTCCAGGGGAGGTGGCCAGGAATATAAACATACATAAATATTTATACTCCCGTACATAATTCAAATATACATACTTGAAACACAAAATCAACTACATTTTCCAAATATTTATCTTATATAGAAAGAATATTTTTTACCCTGAGACACCTACTGTGCCAACCATACTTTGGCATAGTAGTATGTACACATACACCTTAAACAAAGGATCTCTAATTCCCAAAGGAGCTGGTTGTTACAGCTTGACCAAACCAGGAAGAGCAACATGATATTACTCTTCCAGTCACACAGTAACTGGACAGAGACATGGCTGAAATCTGAAAGAACATCTATTATCTCCATATTTTTCTCCTGTCCCTCCGTACATCATCCTTCTTCCAGGTATCTCCAATTATAGAAGTTTCTACAAAATTAACTCTTTTTAAACACAAACTTTCTTCAAAGCTATAATGCTACTGTTTGACAAAGCAGTTCTTTTTTGAGTTCCCCCAAATTATCCTCTGTTTATTAGTGGAATTACAGCATTTACTCATTATTTTTCGCTGTTGTCTTTTATAATGATTTTTTTTTAGAAAGGATCATTGCTCTTATGCTTGCTTGTGTAATACCGTGTAAAGTAGTACTGAGATCTAATTCAGTCAAGACACTGGTAGAAGGACCATGAGTACAGTCTACTGGTCAATAGAAACTGTAATTCCCTTGGCTTTTGAGATGTTGCATATAGAATAATGTACTTAGTTTTGAATCCCCCTGTTCAACAAGTTATCAACATCTAAATAAGGTGAGTCACCAAAATAGATGGCTAGAGCATAGGATGTACATGTAGAGGTTGAGGGAATTGGGTTTGTCTAGACTCAAAAAAAAAAACCCTATGGAGAGATGTTATTGCAGTCTTCCTCCCCTACCTACTAGGGCTTAAAAAGTAAATGGAGCCAGGTTCTTCTCAGAGAGTCACAGAGAAATAAGAGGAGGCACTGATCACCAGTCACAGCAAAGGAAATTGCAGCTAGATACAAGTACTACCTTTGACACATAGAATGGTTAATTCCTGAACAAGTTCCTTGGGCAAAGGCTGAAGTAACTTGATCTTATTTCAAAGCTGACTCTTGAGCAGGAGGTTGAACCCAACAAACTCCAGAGGTCCCTTGTAGCCTAATTAATTCTAGAAAGCCTAATGCTAATTCTGACAGAATTATTCCTCTATAATACTGGATAAACCATCTATGTGATCTTTTAAATGCATTGAAGATATAACTGGAGTTTAAGAAAAGAAAGTAAAAGAAGGTAATAAAAAGTAAGATAAAGTAAATAAAGCATTCCTTATATTTACATTGTGCCTCTCTGTGGCCTGACAGCTACAATATAATGTATACACCCATCTATGGTTTTCAAACATAAATTTTCTTGTGCTGTATGTCACTATAGTAAATCTATAATCACAACAGGTTTTGACTGTTAAATAGAAAAAGAAAAATGTGTTTTCATGTGATGTTGAGACACAAGGTTCATGTTGGTCTCATGCAGTCATGGTGACTGAACTAGAAAAACAACATTCACTACTATTTCAGCACGTGCAAGAATCAAGATTTGTACAAAGCTGCTGAACAGAGCAGATTTCCACAGTGATTCAAGGCAAAGTCATTTAGCACAGATGTTTCTGTAATTGTGATGCACTCAGAAAATTCAGTCTTCATTGGTACTTGAACACACATTTCCAGTCTATATGGTGTATGTTGAGTAATTAATATTAAAAATATTTAAAATGGTAGGAGCCCAGTCTGGATAAAGTATATATGCTTGAAAGTTACGTGGGTCAAGGAAAAAGATGAATAGATATTGTTCATTTATTTTTATGCTCATATGATGTTTTCTTCTCTAGCTTTGTTCTAGGGTTTAGTGGTTTGTTTCATTGCTTGGTTGATTGATTTTTGGGATTAGTTAGCACGTGCTGCTTCATTGTGGTCTGAATGAATGGAAAGAGCTGTGATCAACCATGTTGGAGTTCTGTTACATTCTATCATTCAGCAACATGAAGAACACCTCAGATCTCTTCCAAAAAGCAGGGATTACTTACTAGCCCTTTAGATATTTGTAGCAATCTGAAGGCTGAGTTTGCTTTCCATTAAAAATACAAATGACTGTGTGACCAAATACTAGAAGGCAAGTTATGTGCAGAATCTCTACATTAATTCAGTTCACAATCCCATTCCACCATTATGTCCTGGACTCCTTGTTCTCTCTATGTCTCCAGGAGCAGTAGCAGTAGGCCTTACCAATTAGAAGGAGCACTGGTGTCACTCTGCAGAACTAGGAGTAGCTCTATGTCATCAAATCCAGTCTCTTGTCTTAAAAAAAAGCACTTTGTCCTATTTTTCCCATTTTCTTACCTGGCAAAAAGTGTTTTCCTGAGAATGTGTCACAGTATTCAGTCATATACATCGCTGACATTAAAAAGGACCATACAAAAAAGAGCTCCTAAAGCTTCATAATCTCTTTCTTTTTAGCTGTTAACAGTAACAGTGATGTCGGAAGTGGAAAACCAGAGTTCATTTATCCCTTTTGCCTTTCCAGATCTGAACTTTCCATGTGACTAAGTCCTCATTCAGGATCCAGAGAAAGCTTATCCTAAAGATATATTTATATATATATATACACTCATATATATTTATTTGCCTTTTTCAATATATTTATATATTGATAACGGTATATGAAAGGAGACTATTCTTTATTCATCTTCTACAGTGTGGCTTGTCATTAGGTCACAGAGTGGCACACACTTTTACGCTATCTCAGGAACCATTTACTCTGTAATTCCTATGCATGAAATGAAAATTTTTCAGCAACAGAAGTTGAGACTGACCTACTGCAAATGTCTCACAGATTGATCTTCAGAGCTCTGCTAGGAGGCACAGATTTTTAAACATGGAGATGTACTAGCTACCTACAACTATACATAAAGTACAGAACTCTTCCACAGCCTGTATGTTGTGAGATAAGGCATATGTAAGTATCGCAATCTAAAACGGGGTTCAAAGTTGTGAACCCTATTCAGGTCCTCCCACTAGTGTAGACTGTACCTGGATATCTAATTAATCCTTACACATATATGACACAGGGAAACAGCTTTTAGAGAACCAGTGAAGAGTTTCCCCTCACTCTATTCATGTTGTTCCCAGGTAGTATTTTAAGGTAGAAGTGTTTTTGCAAGATAGGCTTTGTAGGGTTTGATTCCCCTGAATCAAAAAGGAAATTTAGCAATAGTGTCTTACGTTCTGTGTGAATGTTCAGCATTCAACTATAGTATAGTCAGGAACTAGAGGATAAAGTAAGGTAACATGAATAGTTACTTTAAGAGTGGTGACCACTATTCTATTTTTGAAAAAGAAATCTTAGTCACTTCTTTTACAAAAGAGTTCATAGTTTCAAACTTAGGCAGAGGTAAAATACTTCCATTTCTCAAGTACTACCGATCACCTACTGCAGAGAGTAAAACATCCACTGAGTGGTCTATTCTGCAAAACTTGACCTTCCCACAGTGTAAAGGATTTTTGCACAGAAAACTCTGTTGAAAGATCAAACTCAGTGCACTTTCAGGACTAGACACTTCATGTGTCAGATGCTTTGCACATAACAGAACATCTGCTGTTATCCTGCCATCTTTTCAAATACTATCCAAACTGTCCCTTTCATGGCTTGCAGGGTAAAACGTTGTGAGATAAAGGACCATATTCTGCAGTCCACCATAATTTCACACTACTATAATCCCATTGATTTGGATGAAGTTTCACAGGTTGCAGCTGAAAAGATAGCCAGGCCTGCAGCACCCAAGGTTGAATGGCTGAGCTGAGCTCAGTCTGAGCTACCAGATGGGTAGAGTGACCTATTACCTGCGTATAATAGCAAGAGACGTTGGAGAGGTCAATCTCACTTCCAGCATGATACGTGTTATGTCAGAATGGTTTGTGACAGCTCCCACTGGCTCAAGAATGACTCCTGCTGACTGAGAAATGCTTATGACAGCTCCTACTGACCCAGCCAGTGGGAAACATCCTTTTAATTCAACGGGGATAGATGGTACCAACAAAATACAAGAGGTCCGGGTCAGATCTCAAATACTTTGTTAGTACATTGCACTCGGAAAATAAAGTCACATAGTCTGGTTCTCTTCCAAGTAGTTAATCCAAATTAGAGTATCACAGCTTGCTTAATATGCTTAGGTAAGATCCTAAGCGATTAATCTTCTTCCCGCTTTCTCTCTGGCTCAGATTTTATTATTTATAATCCTCATTATTCATTATATTTATATACTTAAATATGAATATATATTTTATACTTTACATAGTCATAAAAATATATAGCTATATACATTTATATAAATACTACTGAAAAAAGCCCAGAAAAAAAAAACATTGGAAAAGGAAAGTACTCTAACCATGAGTATTAAAATAGATCTGTGTACAACCAAACAACTTATTTCATCAAGATTCTACATTTTAACAAAATGACATGTTTCTGTTCTGCCTTAGAGGATGTTTGGTCTCTCCCCCATCATTCTTTGCAAAAAAGTCTGTATACAGAGAAGTAGCTGTAACACCGAGAAAAAAGTTCAAGCTGTTAAAGCTGGTTGCCACTGAGACAGAGCTGAAAGTGAATGATGTGCTGAAACACAAAGCTGCAGCATGAGATCAATATTTCTGCCTTTTAATCTTGTCTCCTCACCTTCCCTGCTTGCATGCTTTTAAAATTTGCTGCTCACAGTTCTGACCAGTAATAATTACCATATTTATATCGGAATTCATCTCCTTACATCTGTTGGCATATGGCTTTCAAGATGTTCTATCCTTTCTTTGTCAAGAATGTATAACTTCAGGGTCAATCAAGTGCAATCATCATCTGTATTTTATATCAGTAGAGTTCATTTATGTATATGGAAACAAAAGCCCTAATGAGTTACAGTGAATCATATAATAAAGATCTCTCCTGACTTATGCAAATTTATCACATAAATTTGATCCAAATAAGGTAAAAAAACCTATAAAACAAAGTCTCACATTGGTGACACATACTTGATCTTTGCGTGTATGCATTAGTAATTCCTTCTAGTGCGCTGTGTTAATAATTTGCATTTACCCCTTAAAGTTTTTCCTCTGAAAAGTTTATAGTTGAACACATATTATTATTGAAAGATTGGAATAATCTTTCTGATAGAATGCCTTGCAAAAATGGCTCATTGAAGAAAAAAAATTGTCTATTTGTTCAGGGCCTAGTTGTTATATATAATTGATTATACAAATACAAATCCTACTGGGATTGCTGAATCATAAAATCATGGAGGCCTGCCTACAGCAGGAGCTAAAAGTTTTTTTTCAGAGGCAAAAACATTTTTAACATACTTACATTTCTGCTTTATCTTGCATGTACAGTTACCTAAGCAACAAGCTATGGTTGGTCTTCTATTTTCACCCAAGTCAGAACCTGGAACCAAAATAAATCTCTGAATAAGATACCTGCTGGATCAGTCTTATCTGCACTGATCTTATGAACCATATGAATTATGTCCTATCAGTCTCTGGTTCTTTCCATTCACCGTAAATGAAGCACAAAGCATCTAGTCCAGAGGCAACCATCTCAGATGTCATTAGTTTTTTGCTTCCACAAAAATCTGACCAATTTTCTGCCTACATTTTCAGAAGTGCTTGAATTCTGATACTTAAGTAGAAGTGTTCTGGGTTGACCCTGGTTGAGTCTGTTTTGCCTATGATCGCAATTAATGAATGATTTCCCTGTCCTTATCCAACCCATGAGATTTTAAATCTTATTTTCTCCTTGCCTGTCCTATAGGGGAGAGAGAGTTGCTGGGTGGACATCTGGTGTGACAGTGTGCAACCCTCTGGGTGCCACTCCTGTAACCCTGCCCAAGAGACAATCAACCATGGTAGTCATAATGGGTCCATGTAGTCGTGGTGGCTGCACCAGTATCAAAGGTGGTTACAGGGAGACAGATTACAACACCATAGCTAAGAGCTAACTTAAGCAATGTGTTCATCCAACTAACCACTGTTAGTTATATTGGTACTGTAGCCAATATGGAAATTTGACTATAGGTCAGTCATCTTACCTTCATAAATAGCAAACAGCTCAAGAGCCCTTTGAGCTCTCCTGTACAGCAGTGGACTGTACACCACAATCTCCCCTTGAGTAGAACACCTCTCAAGGTTACTTCTCGAGATTCAGAGATTCCATAGCACAACAGATCCTCAGTAAGTGACTAATAACATGCTAAACTTTAAAATCTTAGATAAGTGATATAAAGGATTGATTGCACATATACAATCCTTTAGACATAAACTATTGACTATCTGGGATTAGGACTGGGTCCAGCCGCGCTTCTCTCTGAGTAGGAGTTTAGAAAGCAAGGGGGTCCGTTCTGAACCTCCAGGTTCTAACCACCAGAAGAATCTCCCTGACAGGTCTCTCTGGCACGGTGTGCCTTGCAATCAAATCTTGTTAAAACAGTGACATTTACTATCAAACTTTGTTTAATCCTTGTTTCATATCAATAAATGTATCGCTGTTTCTCTCTATGACTGAATTGCATCACTCCATCCATGACATCTGGCCACCAGACAGCCCAGGTCAACTTATGACAAGGGTAACCCACCAATAACTGATGTTGCTCTACAGCTACTTGCTTATAACTAGGATAAACCCTTACTGAAGTCTGATTCTCATACAGATTTCACTCATTTTGAATTGCCATTTTTATGGTGACACTCTCTATATCAAACATGCTCTAACAACGTCTGATATAGCGTAGCCTACCATAGCAGAAAAATAATGAATTTGGCAGTGTAGTTACCTGAGAACTGTGAGTCAAACATTGAAATCCATCCTCTGTATTCAGAATTTAATTCATACTCCACAGAAAAGCCCTCATGGTAGAGGTCAACCTCTTTCCTATTTGAAATATTCAGAATGACTCAGGACCCGTGTGTCCTATGTCTCAGTAGTTTGTCTGTGTAACACACTCAATGAAAAGTGTGTATTAAGTCTGAGGTGCTTTTTGCACCCAATGAAAGAAGAGACTGAGATGCAGAAGCAGCAGCCATACATTTTAACACAACAGTAAATAGGAAAAAAAACAATGTTGTAAGCTTTTAAACAAGCTTCTTTCTTGTCAAATGAATATTAAAGTAAAATCTGAATCACAAGGGATGCCTAACCCAGTAAAGTCTAATAGCTGGAAATCAACCTAAAAATGCTGTGTTAGTGTTCAAGATCTCTCTTCATGTAGAAGGTGAATATGACTTTATAAAAAAAAGTCCAAAATCCTATGTTGGGGACTATTCCTTTTCTCAAACCAAATCCCTGGTATATATATAGATTGTACTATACTCAGTGCAGAAACTTGGAGACTCATGCAGCCTACAACAATCTGCCCATGAATTATCATTGGTGGTTAAATTATTACAATAAGTGTTCAAGCAGACTTTGTTTCAGACTGTTAATGCAGTCATTACTAGTAGTATCATTAGGGCTCTCGATACTCATTTACCCATTTGACAATTAATGAAACAATATTCACCTCGTATTGCTGTCCTTTTCAATTGAAGCTTTGTAAATTCTTATCAATTTCCTAAGAAAATTGCATAAAGAGTTGGCCTCCACTCATCACACCTCCCTCTACAGAACCTCTGTTCTTACCATTTTGCCAGCCATTATTAGTTTAAAGATCTCCAGTTTCCTGATATTTTACTCAAGTAGAATTTTGAAATGATGCAGTTAAAACAGTTGTGTCGTTTCTGAGGAACACTTTATAGGGAAAAATACTTCAGCGGATTAATGGCAGCAGCCTGCATGCAGACTTGGTCCTACTCAGCCATGTTTCTAAAGTAGCTCTGGCAGGAAACCCTGCAGACACTCTGTCTTTCTGCAAAAACTGGGAATATGGAGGAACATCGAAGTCTGAGTTTTCTCTTTTGACATTACCCAAAGACAAACATAATCTCAGTCTTCAATCCAGGCTGGAATACAGAAAATGTGGAAAAAAGGTAAATTCAGACTAAACAGAAGGTTCTGGCCAATGCCTATAATATAGGGTAGAAATTACTATTGATTTTTCTTTTGTCATTAAATTAAGATCCTCTCAAATTTGGCTAGGTGACATACTTTGAAAAAACTCTGACAACCCACCCATATGATCAGAAGATATTTTTTGAGGCGTTAAGTGGATACATTGTAAGATATCTTGTACAAACATATTTTTGTTCCTTGTGTCAACACTGCCTAGCACTACTTTATGATTACAGTTTCAAGGCACAGAGGCAATTATAACACATTCTCTGAAGATTTTAATCTGTAAAAAGAATATATAAAGACAAAAATGTCTTTAATGCTTAAGGCCAAAGCCTATCTAACCCAGCATCCTGTCTCTGAAGTGACCAGTAAGGGATGTTGAAGAAAAGAATGTAAACATCACTAACTTAAACAAAGCAAAACAAAGCAAAAAACCCACAGTGCTAAATTAGAATAAACCTTTTCTTTGTTATGTCCTTCCAGCTTCCGGCAATATATCCTTTCAGGATTTCTTGAGCTAGGGAATCACTTCATCATGTTTAATAGCTCTTGACAGACTTCCCTTTCATTAATTTGTATAATCACTTTTTTTAAACCCATTTATGCATGTGGCCTCCAGAATATACTGTGGCAATCAGTTCCACAATGAAATTATGTGACCTGTGAAAAAAATACTTCTATCACTTGCAGACTTGCTACCTAATAATTTATCCGCCTGCATCTAATTCTGATTGCTGGCATGATAAATATTCCCCCTTTCCATGATACTCTTGACTTTATAGTTTTATTGCAGCCTTCCTCAGTTATTCTTTTGTTTTATTTTGCTTCCTTCTTCTTTTCTTTTTTTCTCCCCCATAAGACTCCTAATGCATTTAACTTGTCCTTGGACATAAGCTATTCTTTACCTCTGATCATTCTTGTCACTATCCTCTGTACCTTTCTTAGTTCTCATATATCCTTCTGAAATGAGGGATTAGAACTCTATATTGTATTCAAGATGTAAGCACTGTCATAAAGTGAATTTCTATGGATTTCTATGGTTATATAGAATTTCATATTTTCTTCTCAAATCCTTCCTTAATAATTGTTAACATTCTGCTTGCCTTTGTGATCACTGCAGAGTATTGATCTGATGTCTTCTAAGAGATATCCAATGAAACCAAAATCCTTTTCTTGGATTGGAATCATGAATTTAGAGTCCATCACAGCATATGAGCATTTACTGCTATTTTAACCATGCTGATTGCTTTGTACTTGTTGACGTGAAATTCTGTACGATATTATATTATGCAGTCAGTAAATCTCATATTTTTTTTCCGCAGCTTTTTGCATTCATCTTTAGTTTAGTGTCTCCTGAATAATTAATCAAGTAATTAATAACTGTAGCATAATATATACATATGAGAGTACTGAACAAAGACAGAGCAGGAATTTCTTAACATTTTACTGTTCAACTCTGCAGGTTTAATTTCATTTCAGTATTTTAAAGCCATGGTTTAAAAATATAGCTATATTGTCTTAAGTGGACATCAGTAAATAATTATTTGTACACACATATACAAACAATCACAAGTGCACACATTTTACCAAAAAAAAGACTGATGGCTATCAGAGTATTCAAAACACTATACAGACATATAGAAATGCCTTAAAGAAAAAAAAATGAGTACAACTTACACATAAAAATGCATATAAGGACACAGAATAACACATACTACCCACTTGCTGCAAAGAGTTTGTGTATTGCCATCAATTCCTCCGAGACACCTTAGCATACAGGAGAGTGTCTGAATGGCAGTGGGCATTCTTCCATTATATATGAGTAACAGTTGTCTTGTAGTCAGCACATCTTCATTTCAAGTTACATATTTTAAAACCCTGACCTTTAAAGTAAAAGAAAAATAATAAAAAATAACAAAGCAAAGAAAGGAAAAGTAAGTTTGTTTTATTCATGGCTTGGAGTTTTGCAGTACTGTATGATTGACACAGAAAGAAATATTATGTTGTACAATTCTATGACAGACAGGCCCAGGGCTATTCAGACGAGAGAACTAATAACCATGCTGGCAAAAGAAATTTCTTATTAAAACCTTGTTAAGGAACTACAATAATTCATTAAGGGTTATATCATTATAAAAATCCATCATTGTTATAGACTGTTTCCTGGGGCTTTGGTTTAGTAAAGTTTGACATGCCCTTTATGCTCTGAAATTAGGTAAAGCTAAAAATGATTTATGCACCAAAAACGTTAAACATTTTATAAAGCACAAAAATAACTATGCACAGCTTCCTAACCTTGGCACAGTACCTCAGGGGTTCACAGCCTAAGAACAAATGTCTTATAAAATGGACAGTTTAAAGTCTTGTATATTCAATGGGTCAAAACCTGCTTACATTAAAAACAGTGGGACTACAAATATCTTCAGTGGGAACAAGCTTTTATACATGGAAAATAATCATGTAAGGAGAACTAAGAGTAACATCAAACTGATCTAATGAGATAAGACCAAATTAACAAAAAAAAAAGAAAAGGAAAAAAAGAAATCCCAACCAACAAGTATGCGCGACTGTGATTTAAAAATATCATATAAGGCTCAACAGGCATTTTTTCAGTATTAATTTCTGTCCTTGCTCCAAGCATATTTTCACTTCTGGATAAAATTATGGAAATCATTTCCTCTCAACACAAAACCCTTTTTATTATTTAAAATTAAATGAGGAAAACTGCATCAAATGTAAAGATTATTTAAGGTTCCCTCAGAGAAGTAACGGGTAAATAATATGCAAATCTTTGATGGAATAACAGTTTGTGGATAACGCTATATTACCAATTGCGGTCACCAGAAGTACCACAGTGACATTAGTTTCAGAGATCAAATTCTGTCCAAAAGGACAAACTGCTTTGAACATAGCTGCAGAAGAGAGTCTGTCAGTGGCACGGGTTCATGATAAAATGGGCTGTTTGGACCCCATATACTAGTGGGCAGTGGTACAAATGAACACTAGTCAGTCCCTCACTGGTCATCAGCCAGATGTTTATATCCAAAGTTATACACTTTTTCATATGCCTCATTAAGATCCATTTAGATTAATCCAATGTTCAGTTTTATTATCTGCCCAAGTCATAGTACTTCCAGAATGTACAGACTAGTTATTTTTGTGGTTAATGCTGAAATTAATACAAATATATCACACTAATTGTCACACTTGTTGGCTGTCATGCTGACAGGTCAAGTGCTGAATGGGTCATGGAATCTGAAATAACCTCTCACTTTTGAGATGATTCTTGTCAATCAGAATTGAGGCACACTGGAAAGAGAGCATAGATAAGGTTGCACTATTGACACTTTAGCTGTACTAGCTTTTTCAAGATGGTTGTTTTTTTCTCTCCATAGTTGAGAGAGGACTCTCACTGGAAGGGCTGTTAGGCATTCTTTCTAAGTATTAAATTCACTTATGGCTACTTGTGCTTGCTCTTAGTGAAAATGTAAAAGCTGTGCAATGCATGTACATTGTAATGCTCAGAATCTTGTTCTGAACAAAAAGGAAGCACGCATATAAAGACAATAATTTCTTGTTAGCATAACTGGAATCCTATTATTATTATCCTAATCATTATTAATGTAAATCTAATTTTTAAAGACAATTGCTATATGTGCACTCCCTATATTCTACCCCTTTTCCTAGTGATACACTTTTTTTGCCCCTGCTTGTTGAGGTCCCAAAGATGGTGGTTCATTCTGGTGGTGGTGGTGGGGTTTATAACAGTGAGTCATCAGCACTCTTCTTTGTGAGGATTGTGGCGTCTTTTTCTTCACTCAAGGATCTACCTGGGGTCAATTTTCTATGTTTGCTAACATGCTTTTACACCTTTGCTCTTTCTTCATTGTTTTATAGATGGATTTAACATCTCTTCACCACCACTAAACCCAGTTTTTCTTGGCTCCAGGTCTGCCTTTCTGTCACTGACCATAGGTGAATTGCTTATCACCATGATGTCTCCAGTGCCAGCCTGCACCCTACCCTTTATTGTTCCACTCTTGTGCTCCTTCATGCTGCACCCTGCATCCTCACCTCTCAAGGACTGCGCTGTCATAGCAGGCCTGCATTTTTCTACACTAAATAATTTCATTAGAGCCTGTTACTGCTAATCTGAGTCAAAAAAGGCTGCAGGTGGGTCAAGACAAGTTCAGGGAGAGCGGGCCTGACAAGCCTCGGTCCTGAGGTTTTTGCAATCTCAGTGTAAAGCATATGGCTTATTACTTACAAAGGTAGTACTCTATTACAGGGTTACAGGGTAACAACACATCCTGTCTATATTCCATGCACAGAGGTTTAAAAAATGAAAACATTTCTCAGAGGCTAGTGCACTTTCCCTGTAAGGGCAAAATACATCTATGAATGTTCCCACAAACACAGATCCCAACCCTCTATGGTATCATCTCATCCCAGTGATCCTTTGAAATATGTTTTTAATTACCACTCACAAGATAGTATTTCTTTCTATTTTAACCAGAAAATTTCAGCATTAGGGAGGAGTAGGCAATGAACTCTCAACGTAAGCAAAAGTTCCCTTTTTCCTCTGGCATTTACCCTGAAAAGTATATTTGACATTAGGGGCTGGAAGTATGGAAGGATGACACGGGGAACAAAAGGGTTACCAGTCAGCTCTGAAGGTAAATGAAATATAGACACTGGGGTCTCTCTGGTTCCTTTGAAAGTCCAAAGTCAACACCGGATGTGAAATTTTTTATAACCCCTTCCTGACATCAGAGAGCTATTAGGTTCTTCTTTTCCCTGGCAATATTTTGAAATGAAATAGGTAGTGCCACCTGCTGTGAATATTTAAACCTTTCTCACAGCTCTCTGAAAATGAATAGGCTCATTTATTTTAATGCAACTCCTTTTAGTATGCACTTCAGGTGTGTAATCTAAACTACCCAACTCATCAGCAGAATGGTAGGTAAAACAACATATAGAATTATTACACAGAATGAACCCAGGAAAACGTATCAGTCCAGTTTAAAAAATGCACAATTCTGGTCTGTTCATAACTGTATGGGAAAAAAATTTATTTCTGCTTAACTGCTGTTTTGCTCTCTTTCATGGTTGCCAGCTGGTGTGGATTTGGTTCAATGTGTTCAGTGTTAAATGTTAAAGCCCTATGTGGTTGCATCCTAGTTATTTAGTTCAGTTCAGTTTTCAGATGAATAAATGCAAAAAGAAGGTTGTGCCTTTTCAACCTCCACAGCACATTTTATCTCATCTATGCAAAATGAAGAAATAGTTAGGACATGCTGCAGTCTCTCTGAATTGCACTGACTCCATGGAGTGATGCATAAACCTCAGCAACTGTATTTTTTATGCAGTTTTTGCCAGTACTCAGAAGATACTAGCAAAAGTTAACTATGTTTATGACTTCATCTGCCGTTATTCCAGGTGCTAATTCTGAGTAATGAATGAATTGACATGGGATATTTCTCAAAGCAGTTAGGTACTCTGGGAATGGGACAGCGATGTTTATTGGACTCTGCTATGGCTGAATTGAATATTAGGTTGCAAATACAATATAGATATGGTAGATATGTAGATAGAATAGAGATATGGTAGATGCAATATAGATATGCTAGATATGGTGCATATGCTAACCATTCAAAGGGTATTATCTCAATGTCGTCACCAAATAAGATGGATTTTCTGTTCTGTTGTATGCATTTCACTATAAGTTAGATGAACTATCATTCAGGTTGCTCAGTATACACTCTATAGGATTATGCATTTCTGTAACTAACCCAGGACATATTGTTTTACACATCCTCCAAAAATTCTTGCCTCTCCCTTAGACTATGTTCCAATACTACAAGAATACTTAGGCCAACATTTATTTTAAATAGATTGACCACACTGCTTTTTGTCTTTCATATTACTTTCTCATCCAAATACATCCATGGCCTGGACAAGATTGGCTGCAGAGGCATAAGGCTGTCACCATTTCATGTAGTCTGTATTACATGTATGCCATGATTCAGAGCTAAAAGACACAGGGCATCAAATTCATGACTCACTAAGTTGTTTCACCTTCATGTGGTATTGCTGGCATATATAGCTCTGACTGTGTGATTTGCTGTTGTTCATGACAGAAAACTGTCAAAATGAATATACAGTTAACCACCAAAGACTAACTGACCTGACTCACTCTCTGTACTTATTAACACCTTTTCCTTCCATCAATGGCTGTCTCCACTTGTATTACAGCCTAAGTTCTTCTCTTTCCTACAGGCCACATTGCTTCCACAGACCATCCAGCACCATCTGAATGCCTAATAAGAGCATGGTTTTCCTCAGTTAACAGCAACTCTGGCTTACTCCAGAGATTGATCCGAAGATCAATCCTTGATCTTTATTTTATCTTTACCTCTTTTTCTGATACTATCAATTCAGCATAGCAGCATGTGTTATTGAAGTCACAGGAAATATTTATCTACTATGAGATTAATAGATCATGTTTTCCCATTCCAATTTAAAACAAAGAACAATTTTTCCCCTTTCCTTTCTCTTTTTGTTAATGATCTGAGCTGTGAGTGATGCATGTAGAGTATCTGCAATCATAGAGTTGTCTAGTTCTACCATTCCCTTCATTTTCTCTTTCTTTTTCTCTTTGCTTGCTTCCCTTGATTATTCCTACAAGGGGCGCACTTGGCATAAGTGGGAAAGAGAGAGAAATGCAACAATGTCCTCTAGAAACACCACCTTCCTGTACTTAGGTTCTTGATCTTTTCAAAACAAAAAGTACCAAAACATGTCTATCAGAACATAAAATGTTTGATTTGTCTCTGTTACAGCCAGAAGCTATGCTTTGTTGCAAAACAAATACACATCTATGTTGCTGAGCCAAAAAAAAACCTCAGCAGAATAGGATGAAGGTCCAGTGTTACTGGGAGGACTGGAACTGCTCTACAAATACAAATCACCATAAAACCACTTAAGCTGGTTTGATATACTGACCTATAACTGATGTGAATCCCAAGAATGGTATAAAATAGAAACGGCTAGAAAGGTATTCTGGCTTGCTTTCATTTTTTCTCTCACCTTTGTGAAGATGCTGTATATATGTGATACCATAGGAAGAATGAATTCTTTACATATTACAGGACAGGGAACAAGAAAGATAGAAAGAAAAAAAAAAATTAAAGATCACAGACAGTGTTTATATTATACTGTGCTTCCTCCATTGTGCCTATTGTAAAATTACATTAAACAGGCAAACTCCTTGAAAAGTTGAAGTTCTACAAAAGCAAACACTACTGTAGTACTTAGATAGCTGCAGCCACATAGCAGGTGTGTGATGGTGGAGCTCACAGCTGCTTCTTTCTCTGGAGAAAGACATGCAGCACTAAAAACAGCAACAAACTTTTAGCAAAGATGCCACCGGTGACCCGTTTTACCACAGCAACAGACTAGCTGTGCCAATCCCGACACCCCATTTCAAAGAAGACACATAGAAACATCTAGGGAATATAGAATCTGTGATCCCATAGAGCTTCTCATGACAAGTGCTGCCAAAAACACAAGGAAAAATATCCTGTTTGATATACTGGTTTTGCTGGATTTTTTGCAAGATTGATTTTTTTTGGTGGGCTTGGGATTTTTTTGTGGGGCATTCTTTTGGATTTTTTAAAAATAAAGAACCCTTCCACTGACATCCTTCAATTAGACAGCTGCTGGAGTAAAGATACAGATTCCTCCAAATGTCAGCCTGTGTTTGATACAGGAGTGGCATAATTTAAACTAAATATAAAATGCATTTGTTTTCATTTAAATGATTTGTCATCTGACATAAATACAGAGGAAAGACAGTTAAATTTCTGAAATGCCAGTCCTTCAAAATTAGTTTACCATATATTCTTTTATAAACAATTGCCTTCTCTCCCCCTCCCCCCCCAAAAAAAAACAAACTAGCTCTTTGATTTTACTTGACAGAATCTGTCAAAATTAAAACCTACATTTTACTAAACTTCCTAAAAATCTAAAGGGAGGACTACCAAAGGTGTATCCTGATTCTCCCTTTGAATAAGATTTTACAATTTAGCTGCAGACATAATTCTTGCATAGATTTAAATACAGAAATCAATTGAGTGTATTCCACGGGATGTGGTCTTTACTTTTCAGTTCAGTGTTGCATAGAAGATTCTTCATTCATTTTCTGCGGTGTGAACCATCTCAGTGCGCTATTCCTTTTACATCACCATGCAGGCACCATGGAAAGATGTCTACACATCTACCTACTAAGGATGTACAACTCCTGGCCTTGAAGATGCTTTAACCTTTTTTTTTTTTTTTTAAAAAAAAAAAGAATAACAGAAAAAGGAGAAAGGTAAGAGATTGTTCCTTACCTTCCTGTACTGGGAAACCAAGATCTGGAAAGAAAATATTGGCTTATACTGAAAGTTTTTAGAAGTATAGACTAGTTAATCTGAATGGCAGTCTCAAGTCTGAGTTGTAAAAACATTTTGAGTGGGAGCTGCTGGCATTTCCACCCCACAATGGAAAGCGGGCTTTATATGTCCTAATTCTATCATGTGCCTTTGATGTCTTCCCTTGCCAGCACAGCTGCTTGTGAACTAAAAATACATCTGCATGTCAAAGTGCAGGTGGAAAGACGTCCCACAAAAAGTCACCATTGGATTTGCCTCTTAATCATTTTTTATTTGGTTATTCATTTTTCCATTTAAAGAAGTGCCCGTCCAATGCCTTAGGCAAATATGCATAAAACTTGAAACAACCACATCAGTGTTTTCTGAGGACTAACCAAGCAGCTGGTCTGAACAGAAAGAGCTTTCACCTGGGATCCTGATTGCTCCCAAAACAGCTCTTCCTCCCACAAAGGTGCATTTTAGTAGACCCTCTGTAAGTCTTATGTGACATAGAGAATCTCTGGGTAAACCATTCTCCAAAATCTGCTCTTAGCTCCTCTGGCAGCTTTACTACTCTAGGGATTTCTGAGCTTCTGTTCTTTGCTCTAATGCAGAAATGTATGGTGGGCAGGATAAGCAAATGGAGTAACTGAAAAACAGCGCATATGAATCTGACAGTGAAGATGAGCAGAAAGGGAGTTAAAAGATGAATATTTTGAGGAGATAGCAAGGCTCAGGTGTCCATTTGTTTTAAAAAAAAATAACTCATTTAAAATATCCTCTTTCCTTTTCTCTTCCAGTCAGCATGCATGGGAATCAAACATCTGGTGCTACTTTGTTTCTGAATTTTTAAGTTTATTTCAAAAGAAACCAACTTTTAGAAGTTGATCCCCTTGCATGTGATTTGAGTGCCTTTTGAAAAACTAAGAAAAAAGACAGCTAAGGAAAAGTTGGCATCTCTGCTAAAAAGCTAGAGGATTAAACGTGTTTTGAGGCTCACAAAGTAATAGAAATTATTTGTATCTTCACATTACAGAAGTTGTCAGCCCTAATTGTAGAAGTGATTTGGCAGCATATTTCCTTATCATAATATTCAATACTTATATTGATATAAGCTTAGTAAGAATAGCCTGGTGGAATGAGGTTTAGATTCAGATTTAATTTCCTTGAATGTAGGTGTCTACAGAAAAGATAGATATATACATTTCCTATGTACTTAAGAGAGATTTAATCAATAAAACCAACAAAGCCTTGAGAACAAATCAAAGGACAAGCCTTTAAAAGTCTACCTAAGAGTGAGCTGAACTGTCCCTCCAGGCTCCTTAGACTGTCCTGATCTACAGCCTCCTCCTGAATTGCTAGAGGACCACAGGATGATCTGACGTTGACTTCAAGCCTCTTTGATTCAGAAACCACATCTTTGCCCTAGTCCTCAGCAACACACATGCCTATGGACACAAAATACCTTACCTGAAAGTACTTTCTGTTTACTTTAGTGTAGTGAGATGGGGTAAAGGCCACTGGTAAAATGCAGCGATAGAGGCAGCCTTTCAGAGCAGCAGCCTTTTAATTTAAGGGGTTACTTTCAGAACCTTATCTCCCTATTTAGGCCTCAAATAAAAATAGGTAAATTTTCAGATGGCCTGAGTGTTATCAGTTCTTGGTGAGTGTTCTCATAGACTAGAGGAAGTTTTAGAAATTGCTTAACCAGCAGGTCTAACTCTAAAGAAATAGACAAGTTTAATTCAAAATGATATAATTGTATCTGGGAGTCATACTGACACCCAATGGTGTGAAATCAGACACTGGAAAATTTGCAACACTACAAAGCTACGGTAAATCTTATAATCAGAGCAATATTTTAAAAATGGTATAAGATTTCTGTAAATGAATCAATAACCTATTTCAGGAATAAAAAAGCCATAACAAAAGTTTTATACAAATTGAAAGAATGGTAATGCATAAAATTTAATGAGAAAACATTAAACCTTAAAGACACAATTCCTGCAGCACCTAATACTCAGCATGCTGATACCAGGGTACCCCTGATAACCTCAGAAAATGAACTGCAGGACAGCCTTGGAATTGTTTTTATGCCGTGGCAAAGATAAAACTTGAGATCCATTTCATGTGCATCTAGGGCAAAGGAGCCAGTAGCATGCAAATACGTGTAGAAGGTAAAGGGATGCTTGGAACTGAAAATTTTTATGAATGTGAAGCTTTCCACAGTTATATTTAGGGGTTTATATGTAACTGAAGAATCAGATGACAAACCTCTCAAAAACCTCTTAAAAAAATCTAGAGTACATACCTCCCTACATAATAAGATTGCTATTAATACTGCACAAAAATGGTCTGGAGAGTGTGTGTTCATGTTTACATACTCATAAGACAGAATTACCTTTTAAAGTCAATTGAGGTCTAAATGTAAATAGGAGAGTAAAAAGGCTTGGTTTTGGAGGTTTTGGTCTTCCTTTTTTTCTCTTTCTTTCTTTTCTTTCTTTCTTTCTTTCTTTCTTTCTTTCTTTCTTTCTTTCTTTCCTTCTTTCTTTCTTTCCATCTTCCCATCTTTATTTCCTTCTTTCTCTTTTATTTCCTTCTCTTGTTGAGGAGTTGAACCTAAGTCTAACAGAAATTTGTGATTTGTAAAATATTAAATGAAAACTAGTTCTAGCATACAAGTGTTCCTTCTCTTCAGATACATGAGAAAGGTTGTCAAGTTCACTGTGGTCTTAATCTCAGTCTGTCACATAATGGTACAAATTAATATTTATTTAATTCCATAAAGGCAAGTAGAGTTATTCAGAGAGATGCTGGTATAAATAAGAGGAGAATCAGGTTTCGAAAGAGAACATCTTGCTATCTGTTACAGAAGCTGTCAAAATGCATGAAAAAAACCTGTTATGTTCATCCAGAGCATGTACTTTTAAAAGTAGAGCTGTCAGTGATTGATGGAGTTCCAATGAAAGATACAGCAATTATAATGCTGCTACATATGTGAACATCTCCCTGTACATGAAGGTCGTTTAGGCATAAATGTTGTAAGTTCACCCAGGCTTGTTTCTTCTGCCAAAAAAGTAGAATTAAATGTAAAATATGGAAAAAAGTAAAATATAGTAGGTATCTATTAAATATTTCAGGTTGAATTCACCAAACGTTTTCTAGGAAAAACAGGGGAATTTTGATTATACTCTCAAGGGGTGTACTAAATTTAAAAATTAAAAAAAAAAAGAAAAAAAAAAAGAAAAAAAGAAAAAAAAAGAAAAAAAAAGGTAAAAAGATTTATGAAATCATTGAAAGAGATTTTATCTAGCAGTTCAGGAACTTACTCAGGATGTCATAGGCCCAAGTTAAACCTGCTCTCCCTCTGGGGTGTTTTGAATCTACATCTTTCAAAAGAAGGACTTAATGAATAGGGTATCCTGAGTACTTTTATGACACAAGCTAGCATGGGACATTTTCAGTACTTCTTGTCTCTAGGAAAAACATGTAAATATTCTTTGTAGATTTAATGGGAAATTTTGATGGACTTAAACTTGGAATAAAAATGAATAAGTAATTTTTAAGCAATTAATTTAATTTTTAATTTTCACTCACTCCTCGTACACCATGGAATGTGACAAATGATATGATGACTGCCTCTGAATATACTCTAAGTTGATGGTTATGATACTGCCCTTCAGTACTAGAGCTCAATGACAACACTGCCTCTACCTTTTTGACCTTCAAGGGAATTACATTTCTTACACTATAACTTTTTATCCATTTTGCACAGGGAAACAAGACTGGAGGAGAGTGAGGGTGTGAAACTGGTAAGGACACCTGAGGAAAAATTGAATTTAAAAACAAAGGGAGAAGGATGGAAGGGAAACCGAACAGAATAAGCAAAATTTCTACCCCATTCTGTCAGAAAGGAAACAAACAGCCCTTCAGGAAGGTAGAGCAAAAGGCAGGGTTGACACTTCTGCAACCAGCTCAACAGCAGCATCTTTGCTGGGTGTTGTCTGCAGAACAAAAACCAAGCTGCACTGGGACATTCTCTTTTTTTTTCATAATTCACTAACAGTTGGGGTTTCAGTCATTGCATCTGCTAAAGCTCTACAATATTTTTGTATGACTACAAAATCTATTCTGAGGATTTTAAGAATGTGGTAGGAGTTTTTGTTGCTATTGTTCACAGCTGAAGGAGAAGGTTATTTGTTTTACTAAGATAAGGTTTCTAAAACATCCTGCTTAAAAAAATACAACAAAAACAAATGATGGTTTCTCTCTTTTTCTAGTTATCTATTATTTTGGGAAGAAAGTGAAATGTCATCTTGCCTCCTGGATAAATTATCTTTTTGTTTAAAACACAGGCAAAAAATCTCCAAGATATAAATAAAGGTCAGCTGAAGAGGTTCAGTTAAGAGTAGGCATTGCTAAACACAAAGTTGTTTAGCTGGACTTTAGAAAACCTGGATATTTTTTCTCTCTCTTGTTGAACACATGTTGAATACTCTTGTGACTGTTAACGCTGTGTTGGTCTCCAGTAAAATCAAGAGGGCCAGAACATGGGCCCACGCACTGGCATTACAGTTGCCCTTCCTGTTAGTCCTTAGCACATGTCTGCAAGCTCAGACCATCTCAGATGATACCCAAGTACATTCTGGGAGCTAACTCAGGTCAGAGGCCATTCCCAGTAACCAGTTTGTTTGCAGTTACATTATTTGTTAGAGCATCTAGCCACTAGCTATGATCCATACCAATCTGACTTACAAAAAGTTTCTGGCCTGTTTCTCAGCATAGATGTAGTCTTATTGTCAGACCAGAATTTCACTCATCTCAAACACCATGTGACCTTAGCCAACAACTCCAAAATGAAGATTAAAATTGGAAATTATTTCATTTGTACACATATGTTATATCAAACACGTGGTTTCAAACTGCTCCAGCACCAGATAATTATGCTAAGGTGTCTAAGCTTGCAATATCACAAAAAAAATTCTCTTGGGTTCAATGAACCCCATGAACAAGGACCATCATTTCAGATGGAATCAATGCATGTCACCAGCTTGCACTTTTGAAGAGAGTTATTTTCAGAGGCTACGCAAGAAAAATCTCCCACCTTTATTTAGATCATAATTCCAGATCAAGCAGCACATTTTACACATCTTTGAATCATCAGCATGAGTAAAAGTTCTCAAGCATAACTCTTATATTGAACTGTGTTGTATGATGAGATATTTATCAGACAACTGGTCACCTCAGGACTCTGCCTTCTTCCCCCTTTTATTTCTTACTTGTAGAAATATAGAAAGACCCTTCTTGGTATACCTAAAAGACCAATATATGTAATGACTTGACATAATAGCTTAGTGAATTAAAGGTAAACTTCATACATGGAAAATAATAATATTACTTTTCTTCCTTGTTAAGAAATGAAAACTTTGAATTTGAGATAAAGAAAAAATATTTGTTAAAGGACATTAAAGAAATAAAGGACACAAGTCTGAATCATTTTCAAAGTTTTACACAAGCACATGGAAACTGCATTCCACTGAAATAAAGCAACTACAACACAATCAAAAGCAGACCAGCTATCTTTCCCTCTTTAATTCTCTTCAATTGGAGCAGGAAAAAGATAAGCTCACATTAATGGATGGTATTTCATTATGTAAGCAAGATTAGATATGTAGATAAATAGTATGTTGTCCTTGTCTTGGACAATTACTTATGAACAAATATCCAGATTACTTATAAACAAATACCCAGTTGAAAGCTGAACTGCAGTTTCTGAAATAACATTCAGTGAAACAGATTTACAAAACTATTTATAGCTCCAAAAAGCAGTGGTTTAGAGGATGTTTGAAGACGTTTGCCTTCTTGGGATTATGATTTGGGCATCACGGTGCGTAAAACAATTCTTAGTATCTAAGTATCTGCATATTTATAAGTCTAAATATACAAAAAATTCTAAAGTATTTCAGTATTGCCTAAACTTTGACATCTTCTTTATATGCACAGGTTGCTGCTGCCTATTCTCACAAATAGGGTAAATCACATAGCCAAGGTCACACAGTTGAAGAAAATAATATTCTTATTTGTCCAGGTGAAACTAAGACCCATCTTTTCTTTCTCTTTTCCTTTCATCCAGAATATAGAGGTCTCAAAGGACTGTAGTGCCGGGTCAAAAGTTAAGAGCAATACCTTTAGATCCTTTCTTCTGCTAAGGCATCAGAAGTCTCTTTTGAGTACTCTTTGTTTTTTTCTCTCTATGTGAACTCCTGGTGAGAATTTTATTTCCTTTGGGGCACTATTAGTTGTGTTACTTTCTAGGCTTTGAGAAGTCTTATTCACTGTCCTGTCTGCCTGAATCTAATCCTGAGGTTTAAACTCAGGATTTTATTTGGCATAACTTGTTTGTCTCAGTATTTAAATGGACTCAGAAGAGAAGTATTCTCTGGCATTATATTAGATAGGTGTCTAGTGGGATACTCAAAACCTTTTTATGTGTACTTATTTGGTAAAAACTATCTGCCTTACACTGTGTTGAAGTTATTATTTCCTGTTGGGGATATTAAAGGAAAATAATATCCCAGACACTTTTCTAAGGCTTTTTTTTGTGGGTTTTTTTTGTTTTTTTGTTTTGTGATGTTCAGTCTAAAACTGGTTAAAAGAGAATTGAAGGACCCAATTATTTCCTAATCATATGAAAGCTGACAGTTTAAAAAGCCATGTTAGGATCCAAATGTGAATAAGAACAGTTTTCTGTTCTTGAAATATACAGAATAACCTACCCTAGAGAACAATGATTGTTTTTGCAAGGTACACTCATCGTGCCTGCAGCAGCTTGTATGTAAATCGTATGCTTTTCTGAGTAAAGCACAGTATTAGATTACTGCAGTACAAACCTGACTCCTCTGTCTATGCTGACTTCCCAGAGATGAACCAGACAACTTTAAAGTCTTTCTCTCCTTACCTTCAGTTTCCTCAACATCTGGCTCTCAAATTATATTCAACCATCCTCAGCACATATATACTTGTCAATGGGAAAATATACAAAGCTAAACTTTAAGTGACAAATTTTACCACTATTTCTTAATTCATTATTCACCAGTGTGTAGATACTAGAGACAAGAAGGGTTTCAGTATCTATACTGAATAAGTGGAAATATTAACCACAGGGATTTTTACAAGGACATCCTGTTAGATATGAGGCACAGGCCAGGAACAAGCCTGGAAGTGGTTGTCTGAAGAGGAATAAATTGTGCGATGAACAGATCTGAGGTAGGAGCTGAGAATACAATTCTAAGAAAGGTGATTTCATCAAAGCAATTGGTTATGCAGAATGGTTCTTAATGGATATGTTCAGGGCAATACTGAATTGTCAAGTATAGCAAAAAGGATGATGCTATAATCTACACACAAGGTGATCATCACCTAGGAAATATTTGAAAAATTTAAAAAAAAAAAAAAAAAAAAAGAAAAGCAAGGTGTATCTTGAAGAAGCTATACAAAAAAATAGATATGATATTTTTAAGCATATTCTGAAGTTATGAAGATTTCTAGATGTATTAATGGGAATTAAGTTTAGTCCAGGACTTGACTTCACCCTCCTTCATTCCTCAGACAACATTGCTTCTAACCATGAAGCTAACTGTAAAGCCACACTGGCTTTTGTTCTGCATGCGATTCCTAATTCTCAGTCTTAATTTAGTTGTTTTACTTTGAAAAATGCTTCAGCAAAAGGGGGAACATTTAAAGTAGGAAAAAGGGGAAAATATCTTAAGTCTGTTGTAGAATAAGCACTCAGAAAGAAACTGTACACAAGCCTAGATAAAAATGGAGGAAGACATTAATGATCCATTCTCTGTGTCACAACTTGGTTGTTTTCTTCAGAGCAGAGTATTATTTTCAGAAGATTCTGATATGGTTTGAAATGGGCTGTGATCTGTTGTTTGTATGGTATAGTGAAAGCAGATGTCTAATGAGTAAATCCATGATTAAATTTTGATTTTAAGTTTTTCTGATTTCCCCTAAGCTCTGCCAATGTACTTGGACTGAGAGCTCTGGGATTTTTAGTTTTAAACTGCGAACCAGAGGGATTTCCAGTACCTTAAAGCAGCAGCTTTGGAGGTTGTGTGGAGCTTCTTAGATAACAAGCCCTGGTTTGTTATCACACAGTCATATACGCCTGAGCAATAAGCTAAATTGTTCACAATTTTACCTTCTTCTTGACTGTTATAACACCTTCATCTCTTGGGCCTGACAAAGTCCCATCATGCATGCTCTCTCTCTTTCTCTCTGACATATGTTAATATTGGCTTTCCCACAAGCACAAAAGCATTCATCTTCAAACTCTATTGTGGTTTCCTAGTTCATTATCCCTGTTCATAAAATTGTTCTACTTCAAACCGGTCAGTGTTTTATCTGCCAGTGTGAGCTTCTATTTAAATATAAACCAAGGTTCAATATTAATAAATATTATCTTATGATCTTTTGTCCTTTTAGGACTTCTGAAAGACATTTTGTTTTCATACTGTCTGTTTCCTAGGAAATCGTAAGAAAACATGCAATGTTTGCCTTCAATATTACGAAAACTCAGAAAGGGTTCACAAAATTCCAAGAAAACCCCATGAGGTTTGCTGATTTGCACGTAAAAGCAGATGAAATGAAATTTAAATTAACTGTCAGTAAACCAGGGTCAGACAAAATGAGTAACATTTCAAGGTCACAGGGTAGGTGATTCCATGAGACAGTAGCTCTGAGAGCAGAGAACAACTTTTACTTTCTTTTTTTTTTTTTTTTTTTTTTTTTTTTTTTTTTTTTTTTAAAATCAGAGAGGCTTCCTCTTTTCCCTGTCCCAAAAGGAATGTGATAGCTGAGAAAGGACTGAACAAGGTGACCTCATTATTAAGAGCCTACAGAGAGATAAACTGCAATGCAGCTTTTAGATGCGTATATCTAAAAATCTTGAAGTTGCTGAGAGGTAGGAAGACCTCAGACTCATAATGCAAGGGCACATTTCATTGCTAACACTGTGGGTATTAGTAAAAAAAAATCTGCAAGCTAATTATTATTCAATCTGATA
>BJBW01002766.1:551-44909 GCA_004320125.1 Scolopax mira
CTACTGAAAATATAGTAAGAATGACAGATGTCGGAAGATTTTATGTTGTATAGTGTGGAGTTGTCATTCCATTAGTTCTGCTTCCCTGTTTCTTCGCCGTGTACAAAGTCAGCAGCACTTCCATTTGTATGTGCAGGTGACGTGGATGGATCCGTTGAAGCTATTCTGAACATTCTGGACAGCTATGATGCTGAGGATGAGTGCAGATTGGAGATCATCCATTTTGGAATGGGAGATATCAGTGAAAATGATATAAGTCTTGCTGAAGCATTTAATGGTGAGTGTGTCTAAAAATCAATTTACACTTAGTATGAACTCTTTATTGAAATGGGTAGGTCTCATTCTAGTTTTGTTTTCTCAATAATTGGCAGCATCAAGAAGGTAAATGTATGTGTATCTTAAAAATGTTTAATATCAAATGGTAGCGCAGGCAGGGAAGGCTAGAAATCTCATGAAAATGGAAGGACTCTGACAAGCTGTTGCCAGTGAATTGTTAAACTCTTGTCTCAGGTTGCTTTATGGTGCTCTAACAGGGCAAAGCTAGAAAAGGAGATGACAAAACAACGTCCTGTTCTCAGGGAGGCAGATGGAAGGACCATGTCAGTACTTGTTCCCATTGGTACCCCAACAATTCTTACCTGCTGGAGAGAGTGGGGGGTCATTGGACATGCCATAGTCCACAGTTGGATGGGAATGATTTAGAGTTCACTTCCTGCTTAACTTGGACAACCAAGCTTTTCCCCAGCCCAAAATGGGAGGTCCTTGTACTTAAGCTGTGTTGATCTGCATGCAATTATTAGTTCCTGTGGTTCCGTCATCCAGAGCTTTCTGTGAGGGCTCTTCTGAGCCATTTGTTTTGATACAAGGTTAGTAGCAGTTGATGTGCAAGAGAGGGAGAAGTAACAGGTCCCTCGTTAAAAGGGAAGTGACAGTAAAAGGTTGTTTCTTGTATTGCTGCCTGCTAACTCTAACCCGTGCTGCAAGTCCAACATCATGGAATAGGCACCGCAGACGCTTTCACTTACTGTTTAGAGAGTGATCTCTTGTAGCCATCACTTGCCTGTTGTTTGATTTATCTATCAGGTGTGGTATTTGGGTTCAGTGTGAAAGCCAATGACAGTATTAAACAGCTGGCTGCTAAAAAGGGAATAAAAATTAAACTTCACAATGTCATCTACAAACTTATTGAAGACTTGAAAGATGAGCTAAATAGCAGACTGCCCCCATCTGTGGCAGAGACTACAATAGGTGAGTTTTCATTGACTTAATTTTTTTTGCTTTGCAACATGGACAAAAGTTTATTTGCCAGTGAAGCCTTTCTACTGTATCAAATATTTGATACTCCGTAGCTTGCTTATATTTACTGCTGGCTTGTTATCCTCATGTACTCCATACTTCACTTTTTTCTTTTAGGGGAAGCTTCTGTTCTCGACATCTTCTCTGTAACAGTAGGAAAAAACAAAATTCCAGTAGCCGGGTGCAGAGTACAGAAGGGGCTGCTAGACAAAAAAATGAAATTTAAGTTACTCCGTAATGGGGATGTTATTTGGAAAGGTAAGTGTGCGTGCCACAAAACGTGTATTTGC
The DNA here is from genome assembly GCA_004320125.1 of Scolopax mira. Classification (NCBI taxonomy): domain Eukaryota; kingdom Metazoa; phylum Chordata; class Aves; order Charadriiformes; family Scolopacidae; genus Scolopax; species Scolopax mira. Next base: position 2,138 of record BJBW01002766.1, read on the forward strand.
TGTTTGCATTCAGTATTAGACAGTGCTGGTTCCCTGTGAAGTTAGTGTAGAACGCACACATCCTGTTGCAGAGCAATCCCATATGCTATTTAGGATGTCTGGAGTCACTCCAACTAGAGAAAAGCTGCAAAATGCCACTGTATCATTGTGCAGACCCTTCCCTCATCACCCACTCCGGCAGGGAAGCAGGAGCATCATGGGGTTTACCTGCTGAAAAGGACTGATGTCTGACTTTCATGAGCTGCAAGTGCTCACAATCCCTACCTTTTCTTGCGTTCATTTTGTACCACGAGCCCGAAACATTAATTCTGTAAAAAGCTCAAACCAGACCCTTCTATGCTGTGATGTCACAGGGCGCTCTTCCTTTGACACACTTTCTCTTTGTAGGATCTTTATCGTCACTGAAGCATCATAAAGATGATGTCCAGGTGATAAAAACTGGTATGGACTGTGGATTGAGTTTGGACAAGTATATAGAATTCAATATTGGAGACAAAATTATCTGTTATGAAGAAAAAGAAGTTCAACAGACAACTTCCTGGGATCCAGGATTTTAAAATACATTTGAATATGTTAACACTAAAGGATATGTGTTATTCCTGCCTGGCCTTCGACTTTTAACATTAAATGAACTTTCAGAGATTCACGTGGCTTCTATCTATCTGTTTATATAATGATGTCCTGCTTTCAGATCTTCTCAAGCAACCAGCTCACCTCACTGGATAAACACCAACAATTAATTGCAAGCACTTCAAGTGTGTAAAACCATCACGGTGTAACTTCTGATGATTATCTATAATTCCAAACTAGCTGAGACATCTTTCTCCCCCCATGCCACTATGCAGTTTTTCAATTTGCATTTTGATAGCAGGATTTTTCTACCCTTTTATCCAGCAATGACCCATATAACTTCAGACCTCTATTTTTCCAAATTAGAGCTACTGTATGATATACTCCTCTCATGGTTAAAGAGACCACTTCTAGGGTTAGCTAGAACATTGTTTTGTTTTTTTTTTTTTTTTTTTCCCTTCGGCATGACTATCCATTATCTCTTTTAAAGGAGACTTAACTAACCAAAGCCACTCATCAGAAGAAGCTGCTGCTTCAGTTCTAGAGTCAAAGTATTTCATCCTACTTGGCAGTCAGCATCTAAAGTTTCACAAATTTCGCATGCTTATCAGCAGAGACAAAATACAATACCACAGGAAGCAGAAATAAATCCTTAAACCGTACAGGACTTCAGATTTTTATTTTCTAATACATTTACTTGTCTTCTGGTTTATTGAAGCAGTATGTCAGACAGCACTTGCCACAATAGTGTCTGTCAAAGTGACTGGCCATGAAGACTCCTGCTCCACACTCCTCAGAGGGGCACTCCCGGCGCAGACGACTGATCTTGCCGTTCTCATCCACCTGGAAAAGGCAAAGCAGCAACATCTCACATATATATACTCACCACCTTTTAGCACAGATGATAATTTTGAGCATTTCTCTTTGGCAAAGTAATTTTCATGATAGTTACTACATTAAACTTCTAGAAGCAAACTTTGGAAGTGCCAAATTGAAACAGTCAGTTTCTCTTCTATTTTTACACATGTGGGATACTTGCAAAGAGAAGGACTTTTAAATATGCCAAGGTACCTGCAGACTAGTTACTGGCTTTCTGGTAAGCAAGTTTTGCCTCGAGTTAGTTCTACATACCTTGTAGTACTTAAGCACTGCAAGCTTAACCTTCTTTCTCTTATGCTTGTTCTTCTTGGGGGTAGTGTAAGACTTCTTCTTTCTTTTCTTGGCACCACCTCGCAGTCTCAGCACAAGGTGAAGAGTTGATTCCTGTTTGTAAAGTGCATGAAATAGACTCAAAATGCTTTCTCAAGGCAAGAGTAGCAGGCTTTTTATTTACAGGAAGCAGATCAGATATCAAGCTCCAGGCAACTGGGAAAGCTCTAAAAGGACTTTTTGCAAATGAAGAGGCTCCAGAGATCAGTCGGATGCTGCATCCCAAACCAGGAAAAGGTTCAATTACTATAGAATCTGTTGTGACTACATTCCTTGGTTCTAACTGCAACTGCAGAATAGTTTCATGATGTAACTATGCCAAACTGACTTCTTTCCAGTGGCACTCCACTCCAGTGGCACTCACTGGCCACACTGCCAGGTTCATCTGGCAGAAGCGAGCAGGATATTTTCACATTAGTCCCCTAAAGCAGCTCACCACAGAGGGACAGGGCTGGCAGAAGGGAAGCACTGCAAGTGGACGCTATTATAAATATTTTCTTCTGTCTGTAACTATATAGACTGGGCTGCAGCAAGTGACACTTCTAGTCCCAGCATCAATCAGAAGTTCTACCCAACCCCATTTGGTTAAATCCATTTGAAGCATTTAGGCTCAGCAGCAAAGGTCTGTGCCAGTGAGTTGGCACTGCAATACCCTCTTTAGTGTTTCCTACTCACTTTTTGAATATTGTAGTCGGACAGCGTGCGTCCATCTTCTAGCTGCTTACCAGCAAAAATCAGTCGCTGCTGGTCAGGAGGAATGCCTAATGGTGACATAAATCAAGATTAAACGAGGAACCTGAACTATGACAATCTATGTTAAAAAACAGGTTGCTGCACACGATCACATCTGCATAAAACACACATCAATCCAACAGAGAACAACAGCCGCATCTTGCCCTTACCTTCCTTATCCTGGATCTTAGCTTTCACATTTTCTATAGTATCAGACGGCTCAACCTGTTACGACACAAAACGACGGGACTCAAAACGCGCTTCGCCTTTTCGTTTGCCCAGAAACGCAGCAGCAGCGTGAGGAGCTGCGCTCACACCGCCCGGCCTGGCCGGGCCTTCCCTTCCCCCGCGCATCCCGACGCTGCGGTGAACCCGGAGGCCCCTGCCCTGGCGGCTGCCGCCCCTCAGCACCGCATGGACAGACCGAGGAGAGCGGGCGCGGCCCGGCACTGCCGCCGGGCCGGGCTGCGGCCTGCACCGGGCCGGGGGTCGCGCCTCAGCGTGGGGGGAAGCGGGCAGCGCTCCCGCCGCCACAGCACTCACCTCGAGGGTGATGGTTTTCCCCGTGAGGGTCTTCACGAAGATCTGCATGGCGAGGCCGGCAGCGGCGAGGGGAGGCGGCCAGGGCCCAGCGTGCGGAGCGAGCGCTCACTCCGACCTGCTTGCTGGCGCAATGGCGGCGGCCCGAAAGAGCGCGGCGCCGGCCCGCACGGGGTTTCACCCGCGCCGGAGGAGGGGCGGGCGGCGCGGTGGGACTACGTTTCCCGGCGCACCCTGCCACAGCAGCCGCGCTGGGGCATGCTGGGAGCTGTAGTCCCGGCCGCAAGGGGCGCGGCAGGAAGTGTAGCAGCGTCTCCCAGAGTGCAGCGCGGCGGAGGTGGGCGGGCTCTTCAAGGCGCCTCGGGGCTGAGGGAGGGCCTGGTGGTGATGGCGGCGGCTTCGAGCTGGGGAGCGTCGGATGATACCGCCCTGACAAACTCAGCTCTTCTAGGGCTTGGTTTGCGGCGGTGGTTGAACGAAGGAGGAAAGAGGCTTAGACTTTATGTCAGAAAGGCGCTGGGTCGCTGTGTCGAGCCATCGCACGGGAGCAGGGAAACTCGCTGCCCCTCTCCTACCCCCCCCAGCCCTCTGAGGGAACGGGCGGTTTCCAGAGTGCACATGAACACAATATATCGACAGAAACTGAGAACGTGGGTTGTGCTGAGCGAGGACCTTCCGAGGAGCGTGACATTATACATAGTAACGCGTTTGACAAGGTAACAAATAGTTTTCGGATAAAACGATCAATGAGCAATAATCAATAACTGGTTTGCTGCTGATTTATCTCCTGAGCAGGCTGATTGTGACCCGTTGGTGTGGTTACAGGAACAGAATTGCTACATTTTTAGCTTGGTTTTGTGCCCCTATATATACTTCAGTCAAATGGAAGCCACTGTGGATTCATACTACCAGGAGTTACATAGTAGGACTTGTGCTTGATAAACATTTTTCTTGACTATAAAGCTGGCCTAAACCAGGAGAAAGCCTACATAAGTAAAAAGCTCCATGTTGTGTATTCCCTATGCCCCGTATTAGCGTTGAGGCCTCTTCTTTTTGGCTGGAAGGTTATTACTCCTGTAGTGTCTGCTGCCTTAAGGTGCTCTCTTAGATGGGAGATGCCAAGAATAAATAAAGAATCTGAGTTTTCCGGATGGACAGGATTAAGGATTACTGACCCTACATTTAAATCTGGAGTTGGCCTGGTGTTCTAAGACATCAAAATGCACAGCCCCTGCTCCTTTGCTTTTCTATGCTGATAAGTGCTATGGACATTGAGTGACCATCTAGAGCAAATATCTTTTATTACATGGAAAAGGTTGCTACAGCTGTGCAGTGCTGAGGCTGATGTCATTTGAGGGTCCCCAGTGTCACTGGGGGGGGGTGTGTGATGGTGTAGCAGAGGAGCAGGTGAGTGAGGGATGGGAGGTCACGTGGGGTTCCCCCCAAAAGAAGGGAATCACAGCCCCAAAATGTCTGAAAATTCATGAGGAGGAATAAAAAATAATATTCATTTATGTATATAATAGGAGTTCAAAATAAAAATCTAAAGAGTCTGTATTTTACAAGGGATTTTAGAATATAAAAAGATTTTTAACAAGACTTATTTATTAAACGATATTAAAGTGTTAAAGTACATGTCTAAAGAGATAGCTAGTCACATTAGCTGTTCTGTACAATAAGTGTTAATATGTAAATCTAAATAGACCTAAGTCTAAACAGATCTTCTGTGTTAAGTGTAAATAGATAGTATATATTCCCTAAATATATATATGTATAAATAGATACATAAATGCATAGATATGGAAGTGTAACTTTTTAAAATGCAAAGAAAGACTATTTATAGAAAGGATTTAAAAACTTGACCCCTCTCTAATCTCTCTGGAAGATGTAAAGGCGCTTTCAAAAGCTGCCCCTTTTCCCCTCCCAGTTCGGGGCCGATCGCCTCAAACGAGGACTTCCCTCTGCAGGGCCATGGACACAGAGTGGGAGCTACCGCCGTGGCACAAAAATACCCCTAAACCCCTGCTTCTGGGTCTGCACTGGAGAAAAAAGCCCCACCCAATTTTGGGGAAAAAAAAAAAAGATATTCCCAATTTGGGTCTCCAGGGAAATCCTGGATTTGTGCAGCCGCAAAGCAAAACCCCCCACCGTTTTCATACGCATAAGCCGACAACTCTTCTGTTATAAAAAGCGCCGGAAAATTACAACTGGGTAATAAGGAAAAGCGAAAAACCCACTTTGGGGGAAAAAAAGATGTTTCTGGCTCGACCCCGCGCCCGGCGCAGCACCGGCTCCCGCTCGGCAGGCGGCACTGCGCATATGCGGTGCCCGGCCGCAGTACTGCGGCTTGTCCGCAAGGCGGCGGCAGCGAGGGCAGGAATGCGCTGTGCGACGCATGCGCAGCTCCACCGTGGAGGCAGCTCCTGGAGGCGCGCGGTGGCCAATGAGCGCGCGCTGTGGGCGGGCCGGGGCGCTCCGGAAGCGGAAGAGGCCGGGGGAAAATGGCGGCCAGCCTGAAAAGGGAGTGGGGCGGCCTGGGGGAAAAGTCGGTTTCGGTGACTGGGTTCTCGGCTGGGCCGCTGTGAGCACGTTGTAAGGTGGCTGGGCTGTGCCAAGGTGAGCGGGGGGTGGTGGAGGACACCGGGGGGTGCCTTAGTGGGGGTACTGTAGTGTTGGGGAGGGCTGGCTGGGCCTGGATTCCTGCAGGGTTCCTTCGACCTAGCGTGGAGTTGGGGTGCGGCACTGGCGATGCAGCAGAAATAAAGCCTGGGACGGCGATAATGGAGCGGCGCCCGGCCCATGCTGGTGCTGCTCCCCAGAGATGCAGGGCCGGACCCTTCATAGTTGCCTAGTGCTACCTAAAACTGCCCTGGGGGTACCGGGCTGTGGGCTGTCTGTGCTCTCCCTGCTTCTCAGTATCTCCCGGGGGGCTGCAGAGGGGGTCAGAAAGCAGAGAGGGTGAGCTGATGTGATCTCTATAAGCCCAACATGGAAACCAGGTCTTTTGCTCCTGGGGCTGGAAAACAGGATCTTGGGGCTTGTTTTGAGGCACAGAAACAGAGTTGTGTGGCTTTGGGTTCAGGAACAGGAATCAAGATGAAATCTATGCCAGGTGCTTCTTTTTGCCTGGAGGGTCTGTCCTGGTCCTGCTCCTGAGGGCAGAGGTGGGGTGGGGGTCCCTGAGTTGTCCCTGTTGGCTGGGTGTGACAAACGGTGTAATTCTTCTCCTCCTTTTTTTGCAGTGTCACCTTCTGCAACATGGGAAGAAAATCCTGCGTGGCTGATTCTACTTGCTGCTCAGGTAATCACACACATGGGTCTGGGGGAGCGGGAAGAAACATTTGAGTGTTCAGGGACACTGCAAATACTCCACGTCAAACCTGCAGAAAAGGCAAATTTGCTGCCAGTGCAGAAAAGCTGATGAGTTGGGCCCTTGGTAGTTAGGATTGTCCTCCTTTTGTGTAAAAGAATGGACTTTTGCTGAGGATAAGTTAAGAATTCCTGTTACCTTCTTTAGGGTCAAGTATTTATCTTCTGTTTGTTCAGAATAATTCTAAGGGCAACTTGTAAACAGCCTTTTCTTTTTCTATGCATAACTAAATTTTCATTAGTATGTGGTGTCAGTACAGTTAATCTTTGAGCACCTAGATGACAGTAGAAATGTAATGAATGAAACATGATGGAAAGTGATGTGCTGCTTGTCTTTTTAAAAAACTTTTGGAGTGTTAATGCTGTGTTTTTCTGTCTCAATCTCCATTCTATTCCATGGAGCCTTCAATCTAGAACTTTGACTAATAAAAAAAAAAAAAAGTTGTTGTTCCAGAAAAGGACTATTCCCTCATAGGATTGAGGTGGAGACTTGGAGGGTGTCTTTAAGTCTATAATCAGAACTAAAGCCAAATTTCATTTAATGTTGCTGCTGGTGGTCTTCACTTCTGTTAATGTCCCCCCAGCTCCTTCATGCATGGGAACTCTGAATAATTTTTTTTTAAAGTTTCTAACACACTTTTCCCTGAGGAGAGGCTATGTTTAATAGTCAATTACTTTTCTCCCAAATGTGCCAGTCGATGAAACTGAGTTAGGATTGTTAAAACCACAAAAATTACACCAGTCTTAAGATATGGACTATTTCTGGACACGTATTCATCACTTGCGAATGTCCTCGGGATACAGATTGTGCTTCATGCTTTGAGAAGACAATCTGCTGAGATGGGGATGAGCTCCACAAGACCAAAAAAAAAAAATACAAGGTCCTGGTTTTTTTTGTCTGTTTGTTTTGTGGGTGTGTGTGGCTTTTTTGGGGGTATGTGTGTGGTTTCAAAGCCAGAATGCGAGGTGGACTGGTGGCAGCCTGCAGAGCTGTTCTGCTGCCTCACCTCTCCTTCTCTCTTTCACTCCTCTTTCATGGCTGTAACTTCCATTTGAATAACTTCAGCTGAGTAATTCCCAAACAGGGACTTCCCCCTGCTGCTGTGGCACAAAAGTATCCCTAAACCCCTGATTCTGGGTTTTCACTGGGGAAAACACCTGAATGTGGGGTGGGTGGGAAAAAAAATAATTTGGAGCTCCTGGCAAAGCCAAATCCACTTGGATTTGTGCATCTGGAAAGGAATGAAAAAAACCCCCCAATTTTCATGCAAAAAAAGGAAAAAAAATCCCCAACTTTTATGTTGTGGATAAGGCACCATCCCCACCTCCCTTCCTGGTCCCTGGCGGACCTGCTGCTGTCACCCCCATGACCCTGGTGCCACACAGTGGTGCAGTGTCCCTGGGGCTCCTTCTGGGGCAAAAAAAAAAATCTGTTTCGCAGGTTTTAGGTACAGAGGCGATGGATGTCGCTGGGGTCCCTGGATGGAACAAACCGGACTAAGACCGGTCACCGCTCATCGCGCCGATGAGGGCTCGGACCGCGGCGGCGGTGCTGCCGCCTGGCGGCCACAGCCCGCTGCTGCAGATGGGGCCTCCTGGCCTCTCTTCTGCGGCTCCCGCGCATGCGCGGCTCCGCGGAGGCCGGGCCGGAGGGCGAAGCGGCACCGCCGGCGCTCAAGCTGCTCTTGCCGGGCTCCGGCGCCGGCTGGAAGTGCCCATCAGTCCTCCAGAAGTCTATCTCTATGGCCCGCTGATCCTCCGGGACACCCCGGGGGATGGTGGACGGGGCCCGGGGTATTTAAGCCGCGGTCTCTGCTGAGTGGGGGGAGTCGTTCTGCCGCTGGGTGTCCCGGGGTCAGTGCTCTGCTGAGCCTTCAGCCGGCTGCAGCTGCTCGGGCACGGGTGTTCAGAGGTAAGAAGTGTGAGGTAAGACCTTCAGGACCAGGTCTGGCTCAGCAGCCCGTGTTGTAGAAAGTTGACTTGTGTGCTGTTTGATTTTTTTAAGATCAGTAATGAGTGTTCAAGGGTGGCAAGATAGTTTAATAGTGTGCTTTGCTTTATTCCAGGTGCAGTGCATGTTCCTGGAATTCCCAGTTTCATTAAAGAATGGGACAGTGGGTTTTTTCTCATTGGTTTTGCTGTGCACTCTATAAGATGCTGATATCCCTGAGGTCTGGTGTGTTCTAGTCTCTTGCATTTGAGGTGAGCTGGGTAGTATCGAGGAGGGGTGATTTTGCACAGAAGTGATGATTGCTTTATATTTCCTGTTTTCTTAGGTGTCATAATTGTTGTTGCAGCCTCTGGCTCTGGGATAGGTGTGGGGCAGGTGAGCAGAATGCCACAGCTACTGGTGTGACGCTCGCTGCTGGAGCTGTGGTTTCTTTTGAGGTGACTGCAGGAGCATCATGTATTAGCTGTTTGTTGTGGGTTTTTTTTTTTTCTGAGGATGGATTAAGACCCTGCCCCTCTGAAAGTGAAGCAGAGGGGCTGGTACAGGAGAGGGGCTGAGGCTGACAGTTACAGAAAAGGGTTTTTAAAGTTGGTGTAGGGCAGGGATCTTTGCTGGAGCAGTCCCCCTGAGCGGGTAAAGGAAGGGGGTTAATTGTTGGCCCGATGCTAGTGAGTGCTGGGCAGGATGGTTCTAGCCTGTGTCTGTATTGTATGTGTGGTCTGTCTTCTGTATCTTAGACTCTTCTTGGGTCTGGATGCCCTCTTTGCCCTCAAGGAGAAGGGCATGCACCTTGGGCACCTTTCCTAGCATCTTGAATGCCCGTACTCATCGGTGTAGCACCAGTTGGGCACTGCTTTTCTTGCATTGTAAGATTTAAAGTGTGGATTGGTCCTGAGGCTTTGATGAGCACAATGCAGCCCCAGCATTGCTTCAGCAGAAGGAAGGAAAGAGGCACCCATGCCTTTCAGCTCAGGCTGGCAGATTTTACTCCTGCACCGCTAAGCTGGAGCAGCCCCACATTACCCTCAGCCCCATCCCACCCATCACAGGAGGCTTCCCCAAGCAAATGCCCATCGGTGGCACATCTCCCTGTGTGAACTTCAGATTATGTGGAGCGTGTTACCAATGGCAGCGTGCATCACCTGAGGAAGACACGAGGGACGGCGTTTATGCTGGACAGCATGTTCCATATGATAAAACCCTCCAGGTTTCATTTACAGTGTCTCTTTTTTGGCTCAATGCAAGAAGGGAGCAGCCACTGCTTCTCTTTGGTCAGCACAAGGTCTTGTATGCAACCCACAGCTATCGTTTGAATTGTAAGAATCCCTAAAGTTACAATTCTGCCTTGAGCACAACTAGCCTGCAGTTCCCATTCGGTTAATAATCCCGGATCAGCTACATCCCACATTCCCTTCTTACTTCTCCTGCAGATCAGGTCTCTCTGGACCGATGGGAACACACCCCTTTCTGTCAGTCATTGCTAAGAGTTTTGAAAGCAGTTTTTCCAAAGGAGCAAAATACTTAAACAGCCTCTTGCCATTTTTGATACTTGAGCCCTGTGTGATGCCTAATGGGGGGTCAAGGGGTCAAGGTCTTTTCATAAGGAAAAAATAGAATTGTCAGCCACAACAGGGGCAGGAAATCACACAGCTGATCTGCAGATCTTGCAAGGATTGTGCAGGAGTTGGAGTGTGGAGATCCAGGTGCAGCTCTGCCAGCTGGCACCTGAAGTGTTTCAGAGGCAATGCCATCTCTTGTTCACAGGTGCTTGATACCCTCTGCAGTCACTGCCCTAAGTAATTAAACTCCCAACTGCTAGGAGCTCTGTATCCTGGCAAAGCAGAGAGATTTTACAGGAAAAAAACCACACTAAATCATCTTTGGAAATTAAAAAAAAATAAAAATCCCTCTGCAAAATAGAGAAACATAAGATCTCCAGACTTTAGTGCAGTCTTTCTTACCATTTCTCTGACATTTATTTCCCAGCCTCTGGGGTTACCTGAGAACTGCAGATCTTCAGCATTTCATCTGGCGTTACTAACCGCACCGTCTGTGGGCCTTAAAATGATCACCAAAATGCTGCCTGGTGATTATTATTAATTTGGGAGTGTGTTTTGGGTATACAGAAGAGCAAAAATAAAAATACACTGCCATCTGTTGGTGTCTGTCAAACTGCAGATGTTATTTCCTGAAAATGGAGTATTTCGTTGCTGCATTTAAACCGTTATTGTCAACTGACTGAAAGAGCAGATGTAAAAGTAGCAAAGAAATGCAATGTATTTGGAAAAGCCACCCGTTTGTGAAGTAATTGTGAGACTTGTAGAAGTGATAGAAATGCCTCCAGCCAGGTGCCAGAAGTCCTCAGGTTAAAACTCTGAGCACAGCAGCGCTGTTAAATACCTTTTCTCCTGCCAATAATTTCATGAGTTTGTGTTACTTATTGGGGTTTGGTTTTGGTGTGGATTTTCTTTTTTTTCTGGTTTTGTGTTTGTTTTTTTTTATAAAGTATGTTTGCACTATTTATTGTGGGTTTTATTTTTTGTATCTTTTTTAAAAAAGTACGCTAAAGGTCACTGATCGAGCAGTTTTGAGCTACCGCTGCCGGGGCAGGGCCTTCTCCTCCTCCCACCCCAGGGGAGGACACACCACCCTCTCTCCCCTGCCCCCGGAGCAGCCTGGCTCCCCTCCCTGCCTTCCCCCTTGCCGTGGCGGCCTGACTCTCCTCTACTAAAGCCTTGTTTGCGCGTAATTAATCCCCGAAGAGCCAGATACCCCCTTCCCCCGCCCCGACGCCAGCAGGCCCGCAGCTGCCTTCCCTCTCCGGGGCGGGGGCCGGGCCGGCCGCTCCGCCCAGCGCCGCCGCCCAGGCCGGCGGGAGGAGGAGGAGGAGCGGGCCGAGGCGGTGGCTGGCGGGCGAATGGCGGCGGGGGCGAGCGGCGGCGGCGGCGGGCTGCTGCCCTTCCTGCGGCTGCTGGGGCAGCTGAAGGTGGGCGCGGGGGCCGGGGAAAGGGCCCGGGGCGGCCGGCGGAAGTGCCCGGGAAAGGGCCCGGGGCGGCCGGCGGGGTGTCTACCCGCGGCCTTCCCCTGGGGCGGGCGGGGCCCCTCAGGCGGGTTTCCTCAGCGATGGCCGGGCTTGCAGCCGGTGGCGGCGACGCGGTTGGTGGCGGCCGGCTCGGCCTGGCAGCGAGGCGGAGAGCCGGGGCCTCCGGGTGCGACCCTCGGCCCGCCGGGGAGCGCCGTCCCCGGGGCTAGGGGGCAGCGGAAAGGCGTGGGCGCCGGCCGGGGGAGGGCAGAGGTGGCCCGGGCCTTCGGTGTGGGCACCCTGAGGCTGAGGAGAGCGCCTGGTGGTGGTGGTGGTGAGTTCTCCTTGCCCGTGGTTAAGCGGTGCAAAGGCACCCCTTCCAGCACGGGGAGCCCGGTCGTTGGGGCAGGTGTTTCCTAGAAGCATCAAAGCTCACCTGAGCGTGGAGGTCGCAGTGGGACAAAATTTCTATCGGTGCCTCTGAAGTGGAGTCCTTCAGGACCTAAAGTTTTAACGTTGTCATTGCTTTCCTCTCTCAGAGAACACCACGGACAGGATGGGTGTACAGGAATGTGGCAAAGCCGGAGAGCGTGTCTGATCATATGTACAGGATGGCGATGATGGCTTTGGTGACTGAAGACAAAAGCCTGAACAAGGACAGGTGAGACTGCCTCTGGTTATCTTGACCATCTGTTAATGTCATGTGAAAGCTGCAACCAAAACGCTTAAAATAGCTGCTGTCCCAAGGAAGGGCTTTTAAAACACACTGAAGGAGTTCAAAATCCTTTCCCATCTTCTTTTCCCCGTGTCATATGGACAGGGAGAGCTGAGAGGGGCTGAAGGCTTATGCTGCTGAATTCCAGGTGCTGAAGCAAGTCATTATTGCAGTGGCTCTGAGCTGGCTTTCTCTCAAGTAATGAGTAAGCAAGCTGAAGACACTCACTGCATGCAGTTTGAAGCAACAGGGAGCAAAGGCAAAGCCGAGGGCTGTGTGGGTTTTGACAGCGTGAGTTGGCACCAGCAGCAGTGAGGAGCCTCATAAATCACACAGAGTAGAAGTGAAAGCATCACTAGTCTTGAATGAGTTGTCGAGTCTAGTATGGGATCATGCTTGCTTTGTCCCTTCAGGAGCTAATCAAGATATTGAAGGCTTTTTTGAGTATTCTGCTGCAAACTGGCACAACTACAGAGCTGTGAGTGTCAGATTATGTCCTGAATTTGGGATGGCTCCAATCGGATTGCCTTCTATCTGTGGAGTGTTAATGGGAAGCATGTAATGTAGTTAGTTACCACAACATCTCTGAAAGCCAAGCATACAAAAGCTAAGTACATTATTTTTGAATGTGATGCTCATGTACAGACTGTATTTATACTTGAATCTATGTTTGCAAGCAACAGCAGCTAGAAATCAGGAATTAAAATCATGTCTATCTGGAAGCTACTTGCCTTAGCAAAAAAGTGAAAAATGTTAATGTAAAATTAAAAAAACCCCACCAACCCCGTAAAAGATACAAAGGGGATAAATTTCGCAGTCTCTTAGCTTTATGAATAACAAAATATAACTTTGAATGCCGAAGAACTAATTATTCTGTCTTTGCTTCTTGTCAGATGCATACGATTAGCTTTGGTTCACGATATGGCTGAATGCATTGTTGGAGATATTGCTCCTGCAGATAACATCTCAAAAGAGGAGAAACACAGGAGAGAAGAGGTACGGACATAAGGCACAAAGCCACATCTGTGAAGTGTATTTTGCATGTTTTTAATGTTCTGGTGGCACTGAAGAGACCCTCTAAGCAACATAATATGGTCATAATATGGCGTTATACAAACATGCCATGAACAAAGATTGTTGTACACGTAACATCACCAAGTACAAATTTGTGGAAGGAGAACCTTTGAAGTAATCTTCGTGCTGGCCATTTATTCCTGAACTGGCTGGATTTTTGGTACCCTGAACTAGTGATGTTGACCAGCCTTTCTGAGAGACGGGGAGCAGGCAGTAGGTCCACTGAGAGGGGTAGGTGACAGGTTGTGGCAGATCGTTTGTGTGGTACCTGATCATGTGGTTGTGACAGACACTTTATTTAAAACATTTTCACAGGACTGCAGACACGGGTGCAAGGAACATGAAGCTTTGAGTGCAGCGTGCCTAGAATTATTTTAATTTTGGCCTTTACGTGTCCAAACTTTGTCATTTCTCGTTTGCTGCTACTTGAAGAAAAGGCAAACCACTCCTGCAGTCACAGCTAGAGGGCAACGTGATGCCTCACAAACTCTTTAGAGGCTACAATTCGCTCTTCAGAGAGTGTAAAAAAATAATAATAAACCCCAACAAAACACAACCCAACTTCCCCCTTTTATGCTTATCTGTTTAAAACTTGGGGTTGGGTGGAGGCTATGAATAAATCTAGGAGTAAACCCTTTGCTAAGAAACTGGAAATTAAGGATCAAATGGGTGTTCAGTGATCTTGAATCTTTACTGGCTGCAATTTTGATGTTTCTTTTTTTCAATGTACTTTCTATTATGTTCTTACACAAAACAAACAAAAAACCCCCTTTTTCTGGAAGCTTCCCAAGGTGTTTTTTTGTCAGCAAGGATCAGGCTTCAACTTTGCCTAGAGGGAGTTCTCTGTATTTTGGCAGTGAAAAAGATATTGTGATGCCTAGGTATGCTTAAAGAAATTTTTTTTAAGTATTTGGAACTCTTTCTGCTCCCATATCCCTCCGTGAGGACTTTGCTATTGACTTGGTGGGAAGGAGGGTCGAGCATTTAGGCTGACTCTGAAATACTTTGTTGTAAAAATACACCAAGGCTAATGGTTTCATGAGGTGGCTTGAGCTGAGCTGTCAATATGCTGCTTCTGCTGCAAAGTTCTCCTTTTTTTCCCTTTGCTCTACAGGTGACATTGGGTTGATTCTGCTTGTTTGCTTGTGCCTTAATTCAGTCTGTGTGTCTCGCCCAGGCTAAGGCACAGAATCAACTTGATTAAAAAAAAAAAAATTTGGGTTTTTTTTTGGGGAGGGGGTGTTCGAGTTGTTTTGAAGTGTTTGTTGCCAGGTAAGTCATTTTGCTAACCTCAAAATCTGGTGAGCTCCAGAGCTCGTAAGGAAGTAGGAAGGAATGAGACCTTGATGCTTCAGTGGTGGGGAGCAGCTTCAGTTTCACAGTTAAGTCACAGTGTGAAACTACACCCTGTATTTGACGTGGAGAAGCAGTCATGGCACAAACCCTTTGTCTTGCCTGTGGTGTTGATTGTTCCTCAGTGTTACTTGGAAAATGGTAGAAAGAGCACAGAAGTGAGCCTGGCCAGCTGGGAGAGCGAGCAGAACACTTTCTGCTTGCTGGTTATCCCACCAGTGTGATACTGTGTCAAACCTTCTGCCCAGATTGTTGTTGTTGAACAAATGGTATCTCAGTCTGGGAGCGCTACATTTTATTGTTGCGGGATATTAAATGATTTTTTTTTTCTCTCTTTTTCAAAATTGGAGATTTTTAAAGAGTTACTTTGTGTTGCCTGACAGACAGACTCAGCCCAGCTAGTGGAAATGTGGTAGTTGTGTGTTTGAGAGGGGGCAGTTTCTTGTCCATACTAGGAGTTAGTATTTCGAAGCTGCTTTTATGAACTGCACCTATAACCTGTTCAGTTCAAATGTTGCCTCCACTAGTTAAATCTGGAAGGCAGAGCTGGTAATCGATGGTAGTTTCCTGGCACTTGAATTGCCTGGTTTGCTCTGAGCTTCTTTTTGGACTCTTGAAGATATTGGATATGCAATGCAAATGGAAATGACTTTTTTGTTTGTTTGTTTTTTCCAGGCAGCTATGCAACAACTGAGCCAGCTTCTATCAGAGGACCTCAGAAAAGAAGTCTACGAGCTCTGGGAGGTAAGCTTGCATCCTTTTAATCCTTTGGTAAAATTCAGGGTAACCCACTGTCCTTTTCCTGTTTACCTATAAAACTATGTCATCTCTTATTTTGACCTCAAACAAGGCAGATTCATTTGCCTGGGAGATAAAGCAAATGGTATGAGCCAAAGTAACTTTGGAATTCATTTCAAAAAGAAACCCCAAACTTTGGTAGAATAACCAGCTTCTGCCTTTGGCCCCTCAGAGTTTTAGATGAACCCATCCGGGCCTTGTACAACTGAAGGAAGGGTTTGTCCTCTACATCCAGCCCTCTTGGATAGAAGTTGGATTTATTTTTTTAAACTACATTATCTCTGATGTTTACGTCTGGGTGTTTGCAGATCATGATTTTTTAATACATGAAAAAATAATGGGAGCTGATGACACCATGGAATATTGCTTTTTATGCAAGTAATGATTTATGGGGCCTTCATTTCTTTATTATACAGCCCATTAGGCTAAAATATTTAGTAGCATTTGTGGTTTGAACTTAAATTTGGCCTAGTGACACAGAACAGTGCTTTTCTACAAACACCACGGATAGCTGGCTGGTCTTGGGTATCCCAAATGTCTGTATTGGAAAATATCTTCCATAGTTGAAGGTAATTTAACTTTTTGATGTGAACTCATGCTGTTAATTGATAAGATCTGTTATACTGACAAACTAGGGATGATTAGATTCTTTCCAACCAATTCAATTTTAGAATTGCTGTGCTTTATCTCCTGGCATACTGTCACATGAGGACAAGTGCATCCACAATAAGCAAAGCAATATATGTTTCTTGGACTTGGTGACCTGAAATTATATTTTATGCTCATATTCTTACTTTTCCACTTGGCCTGTATTTAAATGTATTTAAATACTGGCAGCCAAATTCTGCCTTTTGTTACAGAACCCTGTTTAGTGGTGAGGTTTTTTTAATTGCTATAGTTGTCTGGTGAAACGAGGATGGGTTTTCAGTGCTGCATTTCAAGGCAGAGGGGGCAAACCAGCATAACCAGATGTGGGAAATAATGTGCGTGCATTTGTTTAGTGAGCACTGGTTCCTACTCCCTTGGGAAGCTGTTATAATCGAGGAAAAGGAGTTGTTGTTAAGGTTAGTCCTGTAGGCTCTTTTTTTTTTTTTTCTTCTCTTTTTTTTTCTTTTCCACTTTGTTCCAGTCTTCTCTTGGATTGTGTAAGAGCTGGGTCAGTATGCAGTCAGCACGTTAGCTTGTTATCATTCTCATTAACCATAATGTAACATGTGCACACTTCTGATCATTTGTTCTTTGTTTCTACCTTACGGGTAATTTATTGGGTTGAGTCTCCAGTGCAGCAGTGTGAGTGTAACCCACAGAGCTGCCAGTGTAACCTCAAAATCTAACACTCGTGTGCAGTCCCTCTAGTTTAAACTGCTTCTTAAAAAGAAAAAAGGCAGAAAATGAGGAGCCTCTGATCACTTGATCTGACGCTTTGCTCCCAGCTAGCCAGAGGCAGTTCCCTCTGATCTCTTTTTGTGAGTGAAGGAAGTCACAGCCCAGGGCTGACTGGTGGCTGGGACAAGACCCGTTGAGACTCAGCTGGTCCTTCCTGCGCTGCCCTGCCCTGGTCTCTGTCCCCTATGAGGCCTGTTGCCACACACTGTGGGCACTCTGCAGGGGTGGTGCGGGGCAGAAAGGTAGCAGAGAGATGCCTCCAATATATTTTTACTCTCTAATTTAATCCAGAATACGTTTGACAAAGCATTGAAGTAAATGAGTCGGCACACTTCAGCTCTGTCCTGCTCTTTTATATTTTGAAGAGCAGAAATACAGGAGCCAGACCCTGGGGTTTGAGAGACCTGCTACTGTTTTTCCAAAGCATACTGTTGTTTCAGGGAGGAAACACCAAGTGCTTATTTCAGCACTGTGCACAGTTGCATGTAGAATAGCTAATGTGATGTGAGGTATGAGGTGAGCTGAGGTATGAATAAGATCTGGTGGCACAAAGAGGTTGGTAACAGATTGATACTTCTTCCAATTGGAAGCTGGAGGTGGGACAGACCTTTATGAGCAAGCAAACAGCCATGGTTCTCCTGCTGAGGGTCTCATTTGTGATGCCACCAACAGTTTGTTCTCTTTGGTGGCCAAAAAAAATTAGAAATAAGTAGATTTCAGAAAACAAGAAGTAGTATTTAAACAATTTAAAGATTAAAGCTTTCTTCTGCACTTGGTTTTGGAAGTCAGAAGAGCAGCTGATGAGACAGCAACTACGTTGCAGTAGATTTGGAAAAGGGAAAACGAAATAGCAAACCTGTCTGCAACCACCACTGGAAGCAAATGACAGCAGAATTGTTCCAGTTGACTAGAAATGTGAATGACTCACAAATACATACTGGTGATGACTGGAGAGAGGGAAAAGATAGCAAAGATATTAAAGGGCTTGAAGTCTGAAGGGGAGGAAACCCCTTAACGTCCCCTCCCTATCTCCTGGGAGAGACATAAGGACATAAGCAGTTCAGACAGATTAGACCAAAGAGATTAAGGAGGAGTGACAGGAGAAATGTAAGGAAAATTCCTGATAAAAACAGCAAGTGATGGAGAAAAGTGCAAAATAGGTCTTAAAAACAGGGAATAGCATAGGCCTAGGCACACACTGTGGTAATTTACAGCCTTAGCCAGCCCTGAAAATATTTTTATATTTAAAATGTTGTAAAATGGAACCTGTTATTTAAGTATGTGTATCACGTAGGGTTGTCTCCATATCATCCCTGATTCCACCAAAACATTTGGTACGTTTAGAATTAGAATATGCAAAAGAATTGTGTTCTTAAGTCCTATTACAAGAAATTTAGCATGTGCTTATTTCAAGTGTTTTCCTGAATAGCAGGCTTAAAAAGAGAGGGAAAGACGTAACTGTCATGAATAAATAGGAAGTGGCTTGTACTAATGAAGAAAATTCTAGATACAAAAAGAGCTTCTGATACTCTGTTTCAGGACATTATATTTTTTTTTTCCTTATCTCTGCAAATCTGTTCAGGAATATGAAACCCAGTCTACTGCAGAAGCCAAGTTTGTGAAACAGTTGGATCAGTGTGAGATGATACTGCAAGCTTTTGAGTACGAAGAGCTGGAAAACACACCTGGCAGGCTGCAAGATTTCTACGACTCGACTGCTGGTATGACATTTGGACTTTTTTTTTTTTCTTTCATAAATGAAATGAAATATAGAAATTGCCTTTTTTTCCTGATAGACATTCAGAGCAAATGAGAACTAGTTATTTTACTCGTTGCTCAAGTACCTTAAATATTTCTGGGGAATCTTATTGCAGTGTGAAAATAACTTAGATTTATCTGTATGTATTGAAGCTGAATTTCATTTATGCCAAGTTTCTTTTACATCGCTTTTTACCTGGAGGGAGGCCCAGCTTTCATTACGCTTGCTTGTACTGTTAGAGGGTATGAAGGAGGCTCCAGTCTCTGCTGATGCTCTTCCAGCAGCTTTTTTCTGCTTTGTTAGTGTTTCATGAACCAGTGAAGTAAAATTTGTTCCCCCAAGGGCAGCCGTGGTCTTGTGGGACCTGCCCAAGGTGTGAGTACTCACACCAGCTCCGTGAAATGTTTTAGGTGCAATTGTACTTTTTTTTTTCCCTAACCATTGCTTTTCATCCTTTAAAACAAACTGATAGTGGAAAAGAAAAACAAGTGAAATAATAGTTTTGGCTATTTTAGCAAGAGAGTTGAATGCCAGAAGAGGACTGTGACTCCAAGTCACCCTGTCCTGGGAAAAACCCTATGGACAGACTCGGGGAGAGGCCCGGTCACCAGACACAGCCTCTGACAAGTCCCATTTATACTTCGGTGACTTCTCAGGGAAATAATGAACTCTCTGAAAAATGCAATAATTTCATTAGGGAAAAAGGGGGAGGATAAAACAAAACAAAACAAAAAAGGACAATATCAGCATAGGTGGAATAATTAATCTCCTAATTGACATCTTTGCCTCCTGGTAGAACTTGGTACCTTAGACCAAGCAAGAGTCTCAGCAGAGCCGGGAGCACGTCCCCTACGGGCACCTGTAGTTGGGGTGGTTCCCTGGAGCAGGATACGGACCTGGGGTTGTCCCGGGCACAGCACGTTCTTTTTTCATCTCTTAAGTGTCTTAATAGAGCATGAATTATTTTCATAAGTTTTTGGGGAAAAGTAGCTGCAGCTACTCTTACACTCTTCCCTAGTTGAAGTAAAAGGGGAGTATTCTCTTTCTTAAAATAATTCAGAATTTATTTTAAGCCTAAAGCAACATCACTGCTAACCTTTCACTGCCTGCCAACCACAGGAAAATGAGAGTTAATTTCTAATTAACTTTCCTTTTCTTTTGTTTTGCAGGAAAATTTGTTCACCCAGAAATACTCCAGCTTGTATCTCTGATTAACACAGAAAGGAATAAAAAAATAGCTGCTACATCTCAGCCACATTCCTGAGGTGTTCCTAAATGCTGTAACTATAATAAATACTTTGTTTTATATTCTGTGCGTTATTTTCCCTCCCATAACTTCCCTAATTCTGCCGGCAGATTATTTGCTGTGCGTTCTGTGCTGAGAGTCACCTCCCAGATCAGACGTTATATTAAGAACCAAATATTTAGAATGAGTTTGTTTGGAGTTTTTAATCAGTCTCTGCTTGATGGCAGTCTCAGTTACAAATACATTCCCCACTGGGGAAGTGCAGGTAAGTTTAAAATTTAGCTGATTGCAGTCTAATAGGTTCATGTAATGCACTGACTGGGACAGGTGGTCTTGTTCTGTGACTTGTAGGTATGTATGGATTTAAATGCCTCCTCTATCCAGTGGGTTAATCCCTGTTCACTCTGCTACACGGAAGTGAGACTGATGAGTACATTTCTGTAGAAGCTCTTGACAAACTTAGAGATGAGATTTCTGGTCACGTGTTGGACACGGCCCCACCTCCTCCCCATCGCCCTGTCGGCGCTGAGCCCACACCCTGTGGCAGCTGCTGTGACAAGGATTTACATGGAAGAGAAGCTTGTCTGGCCACCCTGCCTCCACTGAGGGTCACCCTGACACAGCACTTTAAGGTATGTTCTTTTATATATATGTATATGAATAAACTGAGGTCTAGGCAGTGTCCTGCACACAATGACAGTGCCTGGGCTCCATGTTTTAACCGTGGCAGAACTGTTGGTCCCCCTCAAAAGAAAGTCAGTAGCCTTAGAAGATGTTTTCTGCCACAGACTTGACTTTTACAGAACTGGGTTCAATCATTTTTCTTCTTTGAACCTCAACAGTTTCAGAACAGATTTCTGTTCTGGTCCAGAAGGGATTGAACAGACGTTAAAAACTGTAGGAATGGCAGATTATGTTCTTGTTTAATGTGTTTGTTGGCAGACTGTGTACAATTTTACATTTGATACTCTGCAGTAATGTAGCAAAAGAAAGAAAGCATCACAAAGTGTAAAAGAGTAAGAGAGAAGTTTATTTTCAATAAGAATATCAATAACTTCATTTACACATTGACTAGTTGTACTTAATAGTTGACTAGTAGTACTTAATTTAAATAAATTCACATTTATGCACAAAACTACGTAAAATAAACTAGCAAACTATTAGAAGAAAGCTACTTAAAGAATTAGGCTTGCTTCCATGCTAAAAAAAAAATTGCACTAAAAAGAGACATTTGATATAAATGCCCAAAGTTAACTTGTGTCCAGTAGAACATTGTAAAAGGACTTCCAATTTTGTAAAATCTACTACAAAAGCCACACGTGAAAAAAAGATCGCTTAAAGCCAAGTTTCCTGACAAGATTTTAAGCAGTCTGTAGTGTCTGGTTCACTAACACCGATTTGAAGCTTTGGCTTATGCTCAAAAAAAAAAAAAAAAAAAAGCATTTATTTTGCAAGTAGCCAGACCATTTTCCATCTTGTTTGTACTTGTGTGGATAAAGTTCTGCCCATCCCAGTCTGGTGAACTCAGCGTTGCAGCATGCAGACTGCCCGTGCTCACTAGACAGCAAGAGACTGTCACGAGTTGCTGCTCTTAACTAAAAAAAAAAATGTTCACAGGAGGCAAGAAAACATGCTGAAGCAAACTGAGCCAGGACTGGCTCTTGGAGATGAAGCGGGGATCGCGCGGTTGGTGGAGTTCCGTCCTGGAGTAAAGCACAACAAAACCTGACCCCCGAGTGAAGTAAGTAAGTACCTCCCCATCTGTGTGTCCTAAGATCACAGGGTTTATTTCAGCCGCCCTGAAACGCAGCCTGAAGGCAGGGCCACTGGCACCTATGGCACGGCTTCAGCCAGGTGCTGGGGTTTGTATTCTCTCACTTAAGGCTGTCTTGACCGAGGCTCAGAAATTTACCTTCCCTTATGTTTGAGGGAAAGATACGGAGGCAAAATTATTAGAGGTTCCCTCCGCTCCCCTTTCTTTTGTGATTAACTTCTACTGTCAAGTCTTACCAAACCACAGTGAGCAAGCAATGGAAAATATTTTTAAACCGAAGCCTTTCCAGCTACAATGATCATCTTAAATCTGCAGCTCTGATGGGTTTGGTTTCTATATGAATAACTGTGTGTCTCTTCCCGTCCTCAGCTCTGCTGACTAAGGAGAGGAGGGCAGTGCCAGACCATACCAGTGAAGGAGAAAAAACTTTGTGTGACAGTAAGTGATTCAATTCTGTTAGTAAACAGAGACTTCTGCAAAGGGCACCTGGTGTGGCTGGTAGACAGCTGGTACATGGACTACTGCTGGCAGCAGAAACCTTTGCACAGCTCTAGGTCCATCTGTCTGGTGTGGCACTGAGAGGGGAGATAGAAAACAGTAAAGCAAAAGAAGTAAGAAACAGAGACTGGGAGCTTGTTAGAGGGAAATTACATGAAAACAAAAACTATTTTGTTCACTTAACATAGAATTTAGAGCATTGTAAGTCAATGACTTGTATGTGGTTTCTATGGTGTACAAAGTACCTGATAATAAAATGGATTTGGCCCATCCAAAATACAAATAGAGGAAGCCAGCACAAGGCCAGGGAAGCCATTTTCCGAAGCTGACCAAACCTTGTTGCACAAGTTGGGTGGAGAAGGGGGGTCTAAAAATCACTGTCTGGTCGTCAGTCTCTGAAGAGAGGGATGTGAGGCTCAGGAGGGCCTGGGGGGTCTAACACTGAAGCTCTTCTTCGCTCTCGGGGAGTCGGGTGCCAGCAAGAGAGCTCTGAGCGCTGGCGTGGGCTGCAGAGCTGAGAACTTCTTCAAAACTGCCTCCTGTGTGGCTTGTCCCACCGACCTTGGTCTGAAACAAGGCAAACAAAGAGAACAGCAAGTCCCGTTTGCATTCCACCCTGTGGCCACAGAGGGCTGGGAACTGTCAAAGCAGGCAGAGAACAGGTGGGGGCTGTGATTTTCTTAGAACAAAAGTCATAAAAACAGTCAAATAAAGCAACCCCTTTTCTCCATCAGCTTCTAGGCTGCAATCTAGGCTGCAATAAAATGTGCCAGTGGCATTTATCACATGCTTAAAGGAACCAGTGCCTGGGTAGGTCCCAGGCGGGATCCTAGATCCTACCAGTAGCCTTGATGCAGTTCTTTGTATGCACAGCTCTCTGGTCTCACTGCTTTTTCCAGTGCCAGGGACGCCGGATAAGGGATGGTATGACAATGAACAGTTCATTGCCTGAGCCAAGCAGTGGTATCACAGCTGCTCCTGAGCTGCAGAAACCCTACAGAGATTTTGGAGAGAAGCAGGAACCAAAGAACAAACCCAGCAGCTTGTCTCCCTTTAGGTACGTGTAGCTGCCGTAGTTACTAGTATATAAAACCCTCCACGGCGTTTTCCTGTGGGGAGGGCAGGAAGAGAAAGCAAATTTAAGCCTGAAAATAGGGCAAAACTTTTTACTCCATCGTAGAACTGCAGCAGGACTTAAAAACGACAAGCTAGCATTTTTCCAGCCTGTCAGCCACTGAAGGCTTAGGGAGATTATTTTAATTAAATGAACTTTGCGCCCTAAGTTTCCAAAGGGTTAATCCTATGTAATCCCGTGTTTCATCAGCTACCACAGGAGCTTGCCTACCTTGAAAGTTCAATAAAATAAGGTGGTGGTAGTAGGCTTGATACTTGCTCTGACAGTTTGAGTCACTAGTATTAAAAGTCCCCCATCTCCTGGTTGCCCAGCTGGGCAGAAGGAACACAAAGGGATGAGCAAGCGCCACGCTCGACTGCCACAGACAGGAGTGCAGCCCTTCCGAGCTGCTGCACCCCAAACTGCGTCAGGGGTTCCTCCCACAGAGAGACCAAGCAGAACAAGAATTTGCAGGGAGGCGAGAAGAATGACTAGAGGGGCAGGGAGAGGGGCTGAGCTGGGGCGTTGGAGGTCTCTGCTCTGCTTTATCTCCTTGGGGTGCAGCCTCCCACCTCTGATACAGTGCAGTGGAGATGACATTACCCTACGCTTTCATGACTTAAGGTCAGGAGGACAACCTATCCCTAAATGAACCTGAACACTCAATCTGAAAATGACAGAGCGACCCTGCCTTTAGAAACAGAAAAATGAAGTTGTCCCAGGTAACAAGTGATGGGACAAGAGGAAATGGCCTCAAGTTGCACCGGGGAGGTTTAAATTGGATATTAGGAAAAATTTCCTCACTGAAAGGGTTACCAGCATTGGAACAGGCTGCCCAGAGTTGAATCGGTGTCCCTGGAGATATTGAAATATGGTGCTGAGGGACATAGTTTAGCAGTGGTTTTGCAGAGTTAGGTTAATGGTTGGACTTGGTGACCTTAAAGGCCCCTTCCATGATTCTATGATTCTAAATTGAGCTGGACTCCTGTACAAGTGATAGGGACAACTAAAGTGTCACACTTTAACACCCACAGCCAGTAACTCTGCTTCTAAACTTTACCTTAAGGCTTGTGACGGTCGTCTCAACCTTCTCCTCAAACGATTTGAAAGTTGGAGAATTCCTAGGAGAAAGGTGAAGGAAAGAAGAAGAGTCAGTTACAAATGTAATGGAGTAACTCCACAATTTAACCAGTTCCTGGTTAAGGCCACAGTGCTGGGGCAGAGCAAAGGCTGCCCCACAGCACAGGGTGACAGACAAGGAAGGTAGGAGCAGTCCCTTGTGCTCTGTCAGTCAAATCCAATTACAGTAATTGGATGAGCATTTTTTAGCTACAAATTTGCAAAAGCAGAACCTGCCTAGTAATTAAAACCAGTGAGTGGCCTGTCCACCCTCTGATACATTTACCGTGGGCTCAGAAGAACCACCAGAGAACGCTGGCTGTAGTGTGGCATTTCTATAGTTTTATCCATTTGTGGTGTTGCTAAAAAGAAATTAATGTGTTTTTTTTTTTTTAAGCTGACGAGCAAGTTCATAATTTACATAATTAAAAAGCTGACAGCTTAATGGCCTAAGGCTAGGATGAAGGAGATTAGAACTACATAGGAAGCTGGTCCCAAATGCTTTTAAGGAATTCTGACTCCCCCCCCCACCACCACCATAATTTTGTGACTGCAGGTGTATCCTGCTGCTTTCAAAGATTTTAGGGACTCTTTTCCTTCTGACAGAGCTAAACTTTTCTCTGCTGATCACTCCCCCCTAGAACAGAATACAACACAACACTGTTTCTGTGAAAACTGCAAGTTGAACATATAAAAGAATAATAATAATAAAAAAAGGCAACAGCTGTGATTTTCCTTCTTAAACCAAATCAGATATTTTGTTTGCTGGCTTGCCTAACAACCTTGTTCTTCCTTCCTTTCTCCAGAGCTTGAAACATAACTTCTCCCTCATTTTAAATGCATTTCATGTTTTACAGCTCTTCCTGCAAACAGAACATACTGACACCACTGCTATCTGCCATATTACGAATGTAATGCACGTGCTGTTTTAACGTGGGAGCACGGATCCCCGTGGTACATCCAGAGAGAGATTCTAGAAACTACTACCCCTGAAAGCACAGGGGGCCTCCTGACAACGTGGCCAACAGGACGCATGAAAAACACTACACCCATTTGTTCACACATGAAATAAAACATCACGATGGTCTTTAACCAGGGGGGAGGGTGCCCTCACAGTGGAGCAGTGAGGCAGAACCCCTTCACCCTGGGAGGTGCCCACCCCTCTCTGTCACCCCTGGGGAAGGGCAAACCCGCAGAACCCTGTGCTTCAGTCCACAAAGCCATGAAGCCAAAGCTGCTATAACTTGAGTGTTTAATTCATCCTCTTTGCACATCCTGGGAACCAGCAGCGTGATGGTGGCCTTTGTATCTACACATCCATTTACATCACATCCCTCACCAGGCTAAGTTAAACTGACCCAACTTCAGGGAAGGGCAAATGGAAGCCACTTGGAAAAATAATGCAGGGTTACTTTTGCTTCCTTTTGATTTGGTTAGGCAACAAACTTTTCATAGGGGAAGAAGGGTCAAAAGGAGAGAGAAACTGAGTTTTATGAGTTACGTTTGAGCCATAGGTCAGATTGGTGAATGCTTGTCTTAAAATATCCACCTGCTGAAGCTGAATGAGTCAGCATCCAGCATGTATTAGATTTGTTTTCGCCACATCCTTGGCAAAAAGTGGGGATATTAATATAGTTAGAGGCTGAGGGGGTAAAAAGAAAGCTAGATCCTAATTTTACTGAAAACAGTCAGAGCTTTAGTTGAACAGACATCAATATTTGGCTGAAGTCAAGTAAAGCATGATTATAGCCATTAAATTATGAAAGCACTCATAAAATCCCTCCATAGGAGAATGATCCAAAGCCTGCTGGAGTAGAAAGCATCTGTGACGTTAATGGGCTTTGGATGATGTTCTAGAGACAGCAAAACAACTGCATTTCAGATTTACTAATACCAACAGTCATCAACTACCCAAATACCTCGCAGAACTGCTTGTTTAGTCAAAGGCTTGTACAAGAGATTAAATGGTTAATACAATTAAAAGGAAAAACCACAGATGGCCTCTCCTGCAGCCCTTATCTACACAAATAATCTTAATTGATTGAAGTGGGACTACTCATCCAACTAAAAACTGCAGGATCAGGATCAAAATATGCAAAATCCCCCCTCATTACACTGCTGACTATCACCATAGCAATTAGAATACAGGTAGCATATTACCTCATCGCAGGCATGCTTATGGAATGGCGAATAGAGTAACTGTGGGATGAAAGCAAAAGGAAAAAAAAGGAAAAAAATCTGTAAAATCCAGTTTGCAACATTATTGTAACATACCATTTTTAGTTTTTAAAATTAACTTTAAAAAAACCCACATATTTTCAAAAGTGCTGGTACTCTCCTGAGGGCAACAGCTTATCAGACTCACCTGTGAATTCCAGCTCACTTTCAGCAGTGAAGATCTCACCACCCCCTTCTCGTGTCAACTGATCAGCAACTGACCAGGGCTCCAAAGAGCGATGCAAGACAGTTCCTGGCAATAGCTGTTTAAATGACACAGACACCTGGCACCTACAGAGATGGGCAACGTGGGAGAGGAAGAGAGAACCTCCCCTGTGAGAGACAGGAGCTCCGTGTTGGGGGTGCCTCAGGTTTGTGACCCTGAGCTGGTGGGGGGTAAACGGGCAATTGCCCACCTTTGTTGCCTGTACAACATACACAGTGCAAACAGG
Source organism: Scolopax mira (assembly GCA_004320125.1). Lineage (NCBI taxonomy): Eukaryota > Metazoa > Chordata > Aves > Charadriiformes > Scolopacidae > Scolopax > Scolopax mira. Next base: position 29,036 of record BJBW01002766.1, read on the forward strand.
CAGTGCTGGCCCCCAATTTGTACAGGTTCCTCACAACAGGCTACCTTAGTGAGAGGTTTCTTCAATCAAAAAGACAGCTCTCTCAGCTGCAGCAGTTGCTGTCCCTGTCCCTCCTGGACATTTCACCTCTAAGCTGTTTTCCACAGCTCTCGTCCAGCGTTCCTCACCGCACTCCCCTCCTCGGACTTCCCAGCAGCAAGTGTTGGAAGGTTGGCAAGCAGAGCATGGAGCCTCTGCATCCCTCAAAGATCCCCAGATCCTCTTGCACACCTTCAGCCCTGCAGGTGGCCACTCACCCTGACTGCCTGACTTATAGGAGCCACATTGTCCCACCTGAGGGAGCCACAAGCCACCAAAGCCGACTCTGTGGTCATAGTGTCACCTCTTCCCTGCTGCTGGAAGCTTCAAGCCCCTTCTGACTATGAATCTGTATTTGAAGTGTAAGAACTGTCCGTAAGGACACAATAAGTACATTATAATGTATATTTATATATATATACACACACTTATATACTAATAATGTATACTTAATTATAATAACATTATAAATAAATGGTGCACTTTGAGACTATGTCTTGTTTCAAAAATGGATGTGCGGCTGCGTTCAGCGCCGACTGCCTGAGCTGCTGCCTGCCCTGGTGGAGAACAGCAAGAGCCTCACTTCCAGGGACACCAACATTTGGCTGCCACCAAGCAAAGCATGATTATAGCATTAAAAAATGAAAGCTCTAATATAAAGAGCCCACGTGTTTGTTCTGAATGACACAAATTCAGCGCAGCGCTGTGTCCACACACACACACGGTATTTTTTTTCCAGATTAAGGATTCAGAAATGGGGGTAAGAGGAGGAAGGAGCTGTTTGGCAAGCAGGTGGGACAGAGAGCGCTTACATCAACTTTGTATTGTGTATTTTAAGGCTTCTGCTAAACTTAGATAGACAAGTACTGACAGCAGACAATGCAAATGTTTCATGTCCAATTTTTCACATCATTTTTGAGACTTAAAAAATATTAGCCCAAACATTTCATAAGTGCAGCAAATCTTTAACAATCCCAGTTAAACTAAACAAGCATGCTTGAAATTTTAGTCTTGTAACACATGACAAATAGGCAAAAAATAAGAATTTGGAAGTATTTCAGCATAGGCTGTTCCTCTTCTAATAGCAAAACATTCCAAATGTGAAGGTCTAAGTAAGAAGGTGACATTGTGCCAAATTAAATTCTCACAGCCGAGAGATGGCATGTGACAGACAATCCACATACTGAGAGCACATTTCACTCACTTCATCTTCTTTTAATTTCTTTACAGAGCTAAGTATGGCAAGCTATAGAACAGGGACAACAGCCTCTTTCTTTTACTAGAAGCCTAAAAACATTAAGCTTTTTTTTAAAGACAGACAAGTCTGTGATGGTGACCGGTGCAGAGGCAGAGATTCCTCCTGACAAAGGTGGCTAAACATTTCTAGTTGGTTTTGTGTCAGAGTGAGACAGAAAGGTCAATCTATGCCCCACATTGAAGTTTTCTCAGTGAATGAAGAGGCCACCCCAGCCAGGGGTCACTTGCTGAGCAGAAAAACTGTTCCAGAGCTGCCCCAGGCACTGGTGACGCTGCGGGGCCAGGGGGGCTGCAGGGGATCCAGGGCTGCTCAGCCCCTCTGCTGGGTGAGCTGAAGGAAAGCCACACCACTCACAGACCCTTTCAACCCACATAAAATTGTTTTATAATTCATCACATACTGAAGTGTTTTACAGCATCCATAAATGCAAGCTCTAAATATAACAACCCCTTTAATCGTGTTAAGAACTTGGCCTTCTATTGGAAATTTCCCCAGGACTCAAGACTTCCAACGAGTCACCTTGTACACTTCAGAACTAAGACGCTTCTGCTCTGTTGAAAAGGAGGCAATTTAGTCTTTATACAATCTTTATAGAACTCTACTGGATGAATAGAATTTTTACTGAGTTTTTGTTGTTTATGTTCCAACCTCTGATAGAAGAGGATGGCTGAGAGAATGGGATTACGTATAAAGAGGTTTTCCAGAGAGCAGCCTCTTTTGAATGTGCTCATTATTTGAATTTGAGACTAACCTACTCAAGAGCAAGGCAAACTCACTCTAGCCCCTCAGTCCAGTCCCTTCCTCGTTATACTCACCGAGCTGTAAAAATGAGGATTACAATGTAGGCAGGTATGTTTTTATCATATTCAATGATGCTAAAAGGAAAGGGGTTAGTGCATTACATTCCATCAAACAAATCCTGCCAAACACAGAGGCATTATTCAAGGAGAGTAACGTGTCTTACCCAATTGAATGCGATCTGCACAAGGATGCACAAGGAAAGAAAAGCAAGAGTTAAAAGTATTATTATGAAAATGTAACAAAAAATACATGTATATCTGTAGCATGTCAAACTGCCTGAGGAGAAAAATAAAATAATTTGCATTCAAATCCTGACACTGGAAATAGTACTAGAACACAAACCAGTTGAGATTCCTTCAAAGGAAAAATTTTCCCAAACTCCTTCACTCCACAGTTACCTATTCTGTGTGCAACGAAGAATGGATGTTTTATCTGCAAAAATTTGTGTTCTCTGCATCTTCATTACATCAGATTTAAACAATGGTAACTGTATTTCCCTCCCCAAACCCTACCTTAATCTCATTAAAGAGAAATTATAGGTGAACTGGAATTTTACATATATATCAGCAGCAAATGCCTTTTTGCCCTCCAGATTTCTTAATCCATTGAGAAGGGTATAGAAAAAATAAGGGGCTTTTAATTCCTAAAATGACATTTTCTAAAACACCGCTTCTTTGTTGAAAACAATGCTTGAAACACTTTGACACTGTTTTCCAGCTCACAAGAAACTTAATTGAGGCAGCAGAACTGGGAGAGAGACACTGATACGTGATCTTCAAAGGATGTCATTAGGTTCCAAAGTCACAAAACGCTGAGGCAGACAGCCTCTCTCTCCTTCAGCTGCCAATTATGGAGGCAGTCTTTAATTACAGACCTCTTCAAGGGAACACCTGCCTCGCGCAGTGAGCCTCGGTGCACACTCAGTGAACACCTCCTCAGCTCTTACTCTTCACATCCTCTTTCAACGTGTGGCGCGACGCATTATTTACTGAACAATATTCACACCTTGTTCTGAAGAAAAGCATTGATTTCTTCAGGGTTATTTGTGGGGCACATCACCACACGTACTGCTGCTTCTCAAACATTCATGGACGTATCTTCACAACACGTTTCTGCTTGGAACGGTGTAAGAGCTACATTACGGCCTCCTGCACTACCTGCTGACTCCCAGGAACAGCCACCCCCTTCTCCCCGCCAATGCAGGTAACTGTTTCACCACTGGAAATCTCTGTGGCTGCAGAACTCCCTCTAAAACCAGCACAAATGAAGGGGTGAGCGACAGGAGACATGAGAGGAAACAACTGCTTTACTGATCAGCAAAGGAAACGCCTGTGAAATTACATTCCGAAGCGAGGGAATATTACTATTTCCTGTATAGAGGATATCAGAGACACAGAGGTTTAAGAATGGTAGTTTTGGATCTGACAGCTATAATATTTCACAGAATTCAGCTCCCAGTGAGTTCAGCAACACTTTAAAGTCCCCAGAACATCCCCAGATCAGGGAAATCCCAGAAACGCAGAGCGAAAGGCTGGGCAATGCTCCACCACCACAACAACAAAAGCCCCCAAAAGGCACAACAAAAAAGGCACAACAAAAATCAACTCCCACAGCACTAAAGCAGATTAATTATACCTGAGCCATCTCCAAGAGATACTGTTCTAACGTGCTTTTACAAACCTCCAGTGAAAGAGATGTCACAGCCTTCAGAAATCACTGTGCCCCTGTTCAGACACACAGCTGAATGCCTTTCCTCTCAGGTTACCTTGCTACCTCCTCCCTCTCCTTTCCTTATTCAGCCACTCTGTCTAGCCTAAAAGCCAGCTCATTCAAACATTCTCACTGCCTGTATTTTCTGAAGCTGATGTTTAATTTTTTTTATTTTTCTCCCCATTCCTTCCAGTTCACCTGCACACCCTTCCGAGGGCAGTGCCCTCGCACTGGCCTGAATACTTCAGCTGAGCCCTCACCAGAGCTGAGCAGAGCAATCCTGACTCTTAAGAGACAATCTCCTGACTCTTACAGACAACACTCCTGTGCCACTGCTGGAATTAGGTATGTGTTAGCAATGATCACACGGCAGCATCGACTCCTGCTGCTCTTGGGAGCCACACACGTGCCTGGCCCTTACCTGCAAAGCCTCTGCCCGGCTGCCCGGTCAGTGCTCCCCATCTCTGCTTTTGATTTTTTCCACCTGTCAATAAGCCAGGATAGTACCTTGCACTTTCCCACACTGACTTTTATTTTATCCTTTAAATTAAATTTGAATTCTAATCCTGCTGTCTAAAGTGATTGCATTCCCTCCCACTGTAGTCGCCTGGGGATTTTAAGTGTCCACACGATGCCGTCATCTAAACCTGTAATGAAAATGCTGAAGAGTAACAGACTCAGGACAGATACCCCCAAATTCCTACATTATGGTGAACAACTGAGATCTGTTCTTCAAAAATAATTTTCAACTCCCAATGTCCTTTTCCTGCTAAATCAGTAACACCTAAACTCTGTCTCTCTAGTTCACTGGCAGAGCGAAAACAGTATGGACAGTCTTACCAAAGTCAAGCTTTATCACATCTCCTGCCTCCCCTCCTGACAAGGGCTGTCAGTTCAACATAACTGTTCTTGATAAGCCCTTTCTTGTTTTTATAATCGTGCTGTCTTCTAGACGCTAACAGGTTAATACATCCCCCCAGTGTCTGCTTTGTATTTCCCAGAACTTCCCTTGTCCCCTTCCAGAGGGAGGAACCCCTTCTTCCACCCCTCTGGGACCTCATGTGCCTCTGCCATTTCCCATCATCTCTGCAGGCCACATTCTGCTGCCACAGGCCTGTTCCCAGGCTCTCCCCTCCCTGAAATCTTCTGTCTCTTTCCACATGCGCCTTCTAACTCCTGGCAGGAATGAGGCTTTGTGTTACCTTTATTCATCTTTGGAGCTGCCTTATCCCAGGCCCTGGATTTGAAAGGGTCCTGTGCTATCATGTAATTAAAGAGAATGTACGGGACAGCTGAATGAAGGATGTATAAGCAGAATAACTGCTGAGATCCTAATTTGCATGCGTGCCTTTGTTAGCTTAACCTTTAAATACATTTTCTTGTGTAGTAGTAATATAGGTAGAGTACTGTACGTAAATTTTCATTATTTTTTTTAGAGCAAATAAAAGAATAAGAAAGTCTCCCCCTTGGTATCACAAGTTATTACTAAAAAGGCCATCAGCAGGGATGAAACTCTTAGATCCACACAGACAGCTGGAGAGTCATCCAGCGGAGTTCCATGAAAAGATCCAAGCTTTACCATATGCAAAGGAGCAAGGGATAAAGGCTTTCAGCTCCGTACCACATCTCTAATGTTGGTGTAACCTCTACTTCTGAGAGGCCCGAGGCCACGCTATTGCCCCATGAGTGATCTGGGGCTCCTCTCTTCCCTTTGCCTTCTGTCCTATGGCAGAAAATGTTACAGGAGACAACATGAGCTGGGAGTGGAGGGGCAACAGAAAATCCCGATGGCACGTCATCAATCACAAGAGCTGCTCATCAAGTATCTATCACCTTCACTGTATTACGAGTGCCTGGTTTGTTTGCTGAAGCAGAAGTACCTCTGTACTGTTTTTATACACATTTCTAGTATCTCTAGTAACATGATGATGTTAAATAGAACGCATTACAACTGTAATGAGACCTTACAACACTAATAATTAATACAAAACTCAGAAGATGTAAAACGCTAGTGATTATTCAGGCACAAAGTGCATTAGAGAGTTGTGACACAGGGATAAAACAGAAGCACAGCGGCCACATGAAAAGCACTTTGTCCCCAAAGGTTGGCTCCTCTGTTCTTTGGGACACACAGAATTTTGTCATTTTTCTTTCTTTGTCGTCTTGAATTCTAACACAGCAAAGTGGTACATTTAACCACCACAATCTGGCCTGTTGCTGATATATGATACTTTAGTAATATTTTTAGAGAGAATACAAGGTGAAAATTAAGACCCTGCATGTTCAGAACAGAAACCCATGCTTCATGTGGTGCTCTGTCCAGCTGACATGGCAAACAGCCTGGAAAGCAGAATTTTGTGTCACAAAGAAGGCAGGTTTCAGTATTTAGAGTCAGGTTGACTACAAGCACTTTGAAAGTCACCATCACCACAGGCAGGGGGCAGAGGCCAGACACACCAGACTGCTGGACATACTGGGAATTATGACGATCATCTGGATTTTAGAAATGAGTTTCGAGTGTCTGCCCTGAATGAAAGCAGAACAGGGATTTGCATCTGGATGCCACTGGTGACTATCAGATTTAATGCCTAACCAAGAGAATTAAGGCAGAGCCCAATGTGTGCTTAAATCAGCATTATGGGAGGGGGTGGTGAAAAATCCATCTACTAGATCACTGAAATAAAATTACTTGGATTAGCAAAAAAGCAAGCAAACAAAAAAGCAAGCAAACAATGAAACAAAGAATGCCTGCCCCCTTACAGCGTAGTCCCACGCAGCGGCTTGGCACTGGAGAGGGAGAGGGGAAGAGTTTTGAAAGCAGGTCGTTTAATTGATAAGGTTTGCAGTGTGACACCATCACCCCCCAAAACTGCACCTGTCCAGCCTGAGCCAAGGAGCTGCTTCATCATCAAACCTCTGGAAAACTCTGTCTGAGAACTTAACTGAAAACAGTAAGCATCCACAAAATACAGCAGTGCTGGTAGTTCTTATTTTCCTGAAAAATTCCCAACCAGGTTCAAGGTTGAATTGATCTTCTTGATCAAAGAAAGCTACTAGAAACGAGCTCCTCCACCAATCAAAATGCTTCTGGACAGCCTCCGCTTCCAGCCCCCGGCTAAAGGGCTAATGGATAAACACCACCCACCTGCTCCCCAAGCCCTGCTCCGCAGGGGGATCACCACAGGGGTTGGTGCTGATAGGCAGAACAAAGGAATTTGGTAACAATGATTAATTAAGGGAAGTACTAAAGGGAAAACATGCTCGAATACAGCGAAGTCATTTCCACCTTTGCAGTTAATCTCTCTCACACCCTACGCACAAGCATCAGCACCTGAGAAGTCAGAGCTGTCAGAGTCAGAGTCATCCTTCCCCCCGTGATCGAGGTATCTGCCCACCAACCCTGTGGTCTCTGCTGCAGCATCTAAAGCATGGAAGCAGCGTGGACCTGCCCGCTGAGCCTGGCTTTGTTACAGCAGGAAGTGTTAGGAAAGAACAGAAAATGAATTGGAGATTCATCGGACATGTTGGTGCCACAGGCAGCACACCTGCCTCACTGTATTTCTAAAAAAATCCAGAATACAGCTATGAACGCAGGGACGACAGTCAGAAGAAACAAAGGGAAGGAAAAGGTTTCTGAAAGCAACTCGTGTAACTGGAGCCTGAACCTGGAAAACAGGGAACTGAAGCGAAATACGATAAAACCACAGGAAACTATGAATGAAACGAAGGGCAGCAGAAGGACAAGACCCACTGTTTCTCCTAACGGAGCCAACAGGCATCAAGGGAAAGACCAGGGAGACTTAGAGCAGGGAACGAAGGAATGGACAAATAAACCATACAGTTCTTTACCACATAACTATCCTTCATAGTTATGGATGTCAAAAGATCATACACGTTAAGATAAATTATTTAAAAAAATAAATTAATGAAGCAATCCCTTCAAAGACTTTTAAATAATAGCTCAAACCTCTGTTTTAGAAAGTTTTCCCTCTCAGTTTGCTGAATGCTAAAAAGAGGTACTAGGAAAATGGAACTCCATGCCTCCTTACGCAGATACCCTTTTCTAGGGATACACTACCTATGGATGTTTAACTGTATGGAGTCAAGCAGCTCTTAGTTTATGTTCATATCCTGGTTGCAAGTCACTTACTCAACATTTCCATTTCAAACTGCAATGTTTAAAAAGACACTGTAAATCAGTATATCACACAGCGATGAAGATTTTCCTTTTTTAGTTTCACCTAGAAAAACAGCAGTACTTCTGTAGAGGTTTATTAAGCTGTATGTAAATGGTAGGTATAAAGAAGGGACTCTACAGATTTTTTTTAAGATTCAGATTAAAAGTAAAAAAAAATGGAAAAATAAGTTTTATCTGGGCTTCAGCCATTTGCAGCAAAACCCCCCATATATACTCAAAATACTGTAAAATGACTCCTATTGATCTTAGGATATGGCTACCTGAAACACTACAAAATGACCAAAAAAGCGAATACATATCAATATCTCTTATAAATGAGTCTCTAATTCTGCAGCTCAAGCAATATATTGTAGACTTACACTTGTCCATCTATTTCATCACAAAAAATTAACTCTCTAAAACACCTGAGAAGTTCTGTAATCCTGCCACCAAGTTGAAAGCTGACGTGGCTGGCTGACAGGGTACAATTTGTTCATTGACGCTCTCATTCTGAGGAAATTTAAGACCAACACTTTTAAACACACATCAATGTATAAAGTCTGATGTTTAAGTTGCATTTAAGTGACAGTCCTCCTGACCTCAACTCCTGCTACTTTTCATTCATACAACTGCATAACAATACTTTGCCTTTGTACATCTTGAAAAAGCTGATTAAAAATAGCCTGAAATATTTTTTTCATTTCTCATTCCACAAGCAGCTCCAAGGCAGGCTTGTATTCTTCAGATGATGCTGGTCTCCACAATCCATGTATGAGTAAAACTGGTTCTTTACAACTTAGATCTTTGCAATTTTCCCTTCCATTTCACTTGTACATTTCCTTGAGCTTGCAAAGTTATTCCAAAAGGATTTCAAATTGAAGTAATTTTGTTTTTTTTTTTAAACCAGGACTCAAAAATTAATCTTCATTCATTGTTATCCCTTCTTTTTGGCTGAAACCATGAATATTATAAAATACTCTGACTAAAGATACTTGAGCCTTTAAAACATTAATGCAGAAGGAAGAGCTATCAGATGATTTATGCTTTTTGTCCTTAAAATAAGACCAGAGAAGCATCAGAACTTCATACCTCATGTCTCCAAACTTCTTGCTGATAGCAGTTCCTACGTTGCTGATAGCTGCTGTTGCCTTTTGTCCTGCATGGCTCAGGGTCTCATGGGTTTTCTTGTAACTGGAAACAAAAAACCAGAATAGAAGTAAGTACTAAAAATGAGAGGTGAGAACCCCCTACAATTAGTTACCATTTCCCCTTACTTTCCACACCTTAAAGTCCCCTTCACTGAAAGCTTAAGAAATGTCACAACTGCAGCACAAAACAAATGACAAAGATGCCTGTTTCTATGCAGTTTCCCAAGTGCAGCTTAATCCTAACGCAAGCAAAACGCTCTCCAGAGCAACCCCCTTCCCCGCGTCTCTCCCTCTGCAGAAAACATCCCCTGAGGGAGCCAGAACAAGCTTTTTGAAAGCAGAACGCAGGGATTTGTTGAATACCTGTTTGATACATCTTCTGTAAATTTACACCAAGTAAGCCTTCTCGCAGCAGACACTGACTTGGTAGCCAAATCTGCTGCCTAAAGCACAGAAAGGTCACAGCAACTCTGCTATTCCATGCATATACATATTAGGTACCTTGAAAAGACACACTTCAAAATTACTTATTGCTATTTCAAATTAGACAAAATTAATCAAATTTGTTTCCATGTTGTTACAATTTTACTTTTTAAAAATTTCTTCAAAGGAGTAAGTTTTTAGTAGAGACAGGGAAAGAAAGATGAAAAAATCTAGAAAGCGAATACACTTTCTTAATAGCACTGACTCTTCTTAGAAGTAACTCATTTCACACCCAGTACATACTCAAACACAGAATCATCTTGATTTACTGATCCAGAACACGTGCTCTGCCCCGCACAGACCCCTCCGTACAGTTAAGTTGCATTCTCAGAGTAATCAATACATTTTTCTGCACTGATGCCCTTTTGCTGAGTAAACTAACTCTGAGCATGTCAGAGGCTTCCTTCCCAGTACATGATCTGATGCTCCCAGTGACGCAGACAAGCTCAGAATTAGAAGGAGTGACCTAGTAACAAAAAGAGAGCACATTATAATCACTCTTGTACCCTGTGGTGTGCGTTGGCAGGCAAGAACGGAAGAAATGATCATGAAAAATTCAGAAATACAATTCCACTGGTTCTACTTCTCCTTTGAACAGAATCTGTGAGATTGCAAATGTGTACCAAAATACACGGGAGGTTAATAAAAAAATCCCACTGCCTAATTCCTGAAGCAGAGTATTTTCTTCTGAAAGTTATATGGAAGCAATATAACCTTGTGGAGGCAGGAGGGGAAATAAGAGAAGATTAACCATTTGCACATCGTGTTTTATGTCGGCTCCTTTTAGACCTGCCAGCACCTATTGCTGGAAGCCCCCCTGAGGACTCTGCTTTACAAACCACAGGCTGGAAGCAGATCCCAAGTAACGCTCGATTCTTGCAGACAATAATCTATCGACAATTAATTTTTCCCAATGCAAATACTTTGATTTTACATTCCTAAGCCACAAAATATCTTCCAGACTATTGACCCAAAAAGTTTCTAAAACTGCTACGTGAAAGGGCTCGTTCTATGGAGGTGCTTGTCTCTGCTTTCACCGAGTCGGCAAGGCAGACTGCAGGAAGACTCAGACCTGGGCACCAAATCCCCAGAAACCTACCCAACATGCACAATACTGAAAGACCATACGGACTAAACCATTGTAACAGTGACCAAAGGAGCACAAAGTACAATTAGAAAGCAGAAGCACTGGTTTTGCCTGTTTTATGCCTTCTGGCAGAATATGAAGATGACCAAAAAGATCGTTTTCACAGTCTCCTTTCTCCTCAGCCCTGCTGATTGTCCCTGGACAAGCAAGATGGCAATGGTCTTATTTCACGGAGGCCTCATCCTCTGGTCTCATAGCTCTGTCATTCTCTTGCCCTCAATGGACATACTCTTATTTAAAATACAGTGGGATGAGACCCTAAAATTGCTATTAATGGTGCTTCAGCCAAATCATGAGCATGTAGCTTTTTGATAAGTGTTGTCTATGGAAAACAAAAAAATAAATCTTCTAATGCCCATGGGTTTATATATACGTATATGGGCATTTATTAAAATGCCAACATTATTGCAAACAAGTCTTTAGACATTTTCCTAGCAGAGAAGTTTCCCAAACCATTCACCACAAGTGGAATTTTGCTGATGACAAAATGAAGTGCAAGACTTGACTTTCAGGTCTAAAAGAAGCTTGGTAACAGAACCTAATTATGTACAGGGTCACTGTACCTAGTAAAATACTTTGGTGATACCCTACTGAACACATTTTTTGAAAAAGACAACTTGGAGTTCATTCTATTCAAAGTCCTGTACAGTTCTATGAAAAAACATCTCCATGTCTTCATGTCTTACCTTTCTGCTGCAGGTTCTTCACACTGCATAAAACTGTTAGGAGAATAGTCCCTAATGCCCCATAGAGCAGAAGATTCAACTTTAATTGAGAAACATTACAGTCCCCTATATATTTCTGAACATTACATTGGCCAGAACACACTTTCAGGGAACTGACTGAAAGGACGCCGATTTTGGCATTCCAGCTAAAATTTTGTTTTCTCTGTAACTCCTATAACCCCAACATCCTCCCCAGTATTTCCAGAAGCGCGGAAGACATGGGGACTATGTTTACGCTCCTAATGCTTTGGCCATTACCTAACAGGGCAAATCCAGCTAAGACCATTACACAACTGCTCTTTTTTTCAGCACCAACTTTGGCAAAAACGACCCTTGAACCCCCTTCCCTCCCCCGCAAAGCTTTAGGAAGAGCTTTAAAGAACAGAAAGATACCGAAGGTGAAGTGTCAACGCGAGGCGCAGCACCTGCCGGCAGAGGCAAGAGTCAGTGATTTGCCTCTCCACAGAGCTCACCAGCAGGGAGCCTAAAAATCAAGCCCCCGTCCCTCCAGCATTATGCACATCACTAAGCCTTTTTCATAAATAAGTTCTCTCTCCACAGAGCACCCTGCCCGGCTGCAGCTTGGCTACGCTCTGTATTGATGCACAGCACAGCGTTTTGGCTCAGTTATTTTTGTCATCACAGTTATGCCATGTTTGCAGCATTCATTTGATACCTTGCCAAACACTCTGCTAACAACGATCTCCAATATTCTCTCTGACTCCTGGGAATCTCCTCAGTTGTGTATAGTGTTAATAACCCAAGCCAGCCAATTTTCATATGCTCATCTAACACACGCGGCACTCGTTTTTACACAAATACATCATTAGGTTCTATGACTTTTTTACACTAATACAAAGCCACCATAACCTCCCGAGTATGACAGCATTATGCCAGATCCCCAGTAGCATTAGCAAAAGTAGGAACAGGTCCTTGATTTATGTAGTTGGAGTAGAAACACCTTCTCTGGTTTTTGGCATCTAAACATACTCCATAGCACAGAAGATCCTTGTGGCTAACAAGGATCATATTCCATGCTTTGCACTTATCCCTTAACAGTAAATATTTATAATGTATTTTATAGACATGAGAGATTAAACAAGCTTGCTATGTGAATTGCTGTCACAATTGTAAACTTCTAAATAAAACTCACCTGGGTCATTTTAAACATAACCTTTTTATATGACGTTCACCTAAGAATTTTGTCCATCATCTTCTGATTATAATTTTTTTTTTCAAAACTGGGTATTTCTTTAACAAAAGCAATTCTTTATAAAACTGATTACTACAGATTATCATAAAATATGCCAATATTGTAGTTATATTCTGATAACATGCCCAATACATTTAAAAGAGATAACTCACGTCTCCAGTACTGTAACATACGAATTAGGCAAAGTAGATTTGTAGCGTTTTTTGACTGCTTTTTCACCTGACAGTTCCATACACTGCATTTAAGTTGTACTATCATATGACAACCAGGTCTCACTAGCTGATTTTTACAGCCAGCGAAAACAAATGGAAGAAGATACTGCTCCATAAAAGAGACAGTGGGAAGGAAACGGTGCTTCCCCTACGGGACAGCCAGGCAGCAGACATCTAGGGGGGTCAGAGAACTAGATGTGTAAACCACCAACATCATCTGCAGGATAAGACAGGACGATCACACCACTTGCTGTTTGATCTCAGTTCAGCAGAGAATTGCCCCTCATGTGGCAGAGTTAAATCCAACCTCCCCCCATAGGTGCAGCACACGGCATGCTGGCAGCAGTGAGCCACAAATGTCATATTCGTATTTTGCATGGCAAACTGCCTGTTTGACCTACTGCAGTCAATTACAAACAATTTTAATCCAGCTGCTGTAAAATTAGTACATTTGCTAATTAGTACATCTTCCTTCAGCATTGTGCCTCTCCATCAGTGCTTGTTGACAAAAGTAATCCATTTTGAGAAACCCTCTTCTGTGATAAAGCTTACATAAGATGCAACAAAATGCAAACAACTAACAACGAAAGCCTGCAGTAGAACAGAGGCTGGTAGCATAAGCCATGCCCTATGCTTTTATCTTTTTCCTTTTCAAACATTAGTTAGTTAAAAATGACTTCTGGACTCAACTTAAAGCATCTGTATCTCTTGAGAAACTCTCAGCTAGTAAATTATCTTTCTGTTGATTTCCTGTGAAAAATGGGGCTCAGAATTAACTAAATTATGCTCATGCTCAAATGAAATAAATGCACATATGAACGGCAGATAACACGTACATAAAACAGTCTCTAAGAGCATTCATATTGCCATTTTGCCCACAAATGAACTCTAAGATTCTGTAGTGTTAGGTTGTTGGTTTTTTTTTAGTGCTGACCTGAAATTCAATCCAACTTCAAAAGCAAATAACAACAGATGTACCTTTTTTTAGACATCCTTCCTTTTGCCAGGTATGTTAAGAATTAACTGAAACTGTGCTGGCACGTGGATGGGTACATTTGCCTGCACGGGTCAAAGGAAGAATGAATGCCCCAGGTAGTTCCTCTCCCACAGAGAGCTGAGGGAACCAAACCTCTGCTGGTCGCAGGGGAGCTGCCTGCAGCCAGAAACCTGGGCAGACTGTTCAGTAGGCTGGGGAGAGACACGGGTCAGGAAAGGTAGCAGACAAAGGTGACAAATTCTCTGTGCTGTCCTGCACTGTATTGCTCAAAACCTTCGGAAAAAATCGGGATACACTTGTGTGAAAGGCACTATTTGTGCAACGCAGCATAGGGCAGGGGAAAACCAGGCGGTGGTGGCCCAGTTACTCTCCCTGTAGAAAAGGCACAACCCGTTGGCGTAAGCACCGACGAGCTCCAGACATTCCAGGCCAAAGCTTCACAGCTGATCACTCCTGAAGCTCTGCCAGTAACGCCGTCTGCGAGCTCGGAACTCTACACTGGATCAACAACAGGAGGCAGATACCCCAGCCTCCCTTCTCCTTTCTTCCCCCTCAGGCGTCCCCTGCCCTCCTTACAATTAGACAGACCTACATACAGATATCTATAATGCACCTGTATTTTCTGGTACACAATCATAGTTACAGTGGAATTTCCCCTGAGAAATTAACTCTATATCCACTACTCTGGAAGAGATCGTCTGACATTGCTGGGGAATTTCCATTAGCTGAAGTTTCTAGTGGACATACATCTTTTAGGAAAGGGACAACCAGAATAGGCTAAATTAACACCTCAAAGTCCTTTCTCTAACCTTATTTTCCATTACTTCACCCTTCCAAGTTGAAGGCCTGAGACACGTGTGGGAAAGTGTCAAAAAACCCTGTCTTTGAAGAAAGCATGAACATTGCCTGATCTGACCCCAGAGGACACAACGTCAGGGAAGGGAGAGGCTCCCTTTCCCGTCCTGTGGCCCAGGCTCACCTGCAGTTAATGGCCTTGGTAAAGCTAACGTGCCCGTCTCTTCACCTACACAACTGCTACATTTACTTGCAAATTTACAGAAGAAAATGTCAAAAGGTGATTACACATTGCAATGAACAAAACACCCACGTTTCTTTCACTATCCCTTATAACAAGTACGTGTGTGGGAACATGGTACACTAAATTCCTAAAAGTCACAGTAGGGCTGTGGTTGTCCATAAATTATGTCTGACTTCCTGAAAAAATTTTGAACCTCTAGAACACATTACTATATATTTAAAGTTATGCTAATGAAGACAGCAGGTACAGTAGATTGTAAGTCTCAAACACATGCAGCGCAACTATTACTTTCTATTTTCTCATCACCTGGCAGAAATTTGAACTAGAAAACATTAAGTTCTCACTATTTGTGGAAACCCATACAATTGTCCTCAGGTTCCCTATCAGCAGAACTAAGCTTGCCCACATCGTTTTCAACCAGTAGTCAAGGAAGAGATCTGTATTCTGTCTCTGGGGGGAAAGGCCAAGTCCCCATCGAATGCTGTTGTCCCAGATCTCGGGTAAGTATTACATGCAAGAACAGAGCAATAGTGACACTTCCTAAAAAGGCTTCCAAAAACAGCCACCACCCGAGAAAGCCTCAGGCACTGTCTGGGAGATACGCTGTTTGGAGCTAGTGCTCACAGTTCTCTTGATTCTGGCCACTAATTCATGAGATTTTCTGTTTCTACCACAAGTGACAATTTTTGCCTGTGAGGGCAAAAGATGGTAAGTCATTTTAAAAACACAGCTTTGCAAGACTCCTATTTTAGACAGCAGCCTCGCATGCGTCCACTTTCCATCACATCAAAGGCTTCCCAGTCCCCTGGTTGGAATCACTAAGTATACGGGCTCTGACAGATTTCACTTCATTTCACTACTACAGTCCTCAAGGAGAACATGTTTT
>BJBW01002766.1:45007-137324 GCA_004320125.1 Scolopax mira
AGGTTATCCATTTAAAACAGAGCAGCTTATGCCTTCTCACAGTTGCTCTCATTTCAAGAAAGAATAACAAAGGAGCTTCTGGGAACTATTAGGCTGGAGTAAGGTTATTGGTGAGTAATTTTACAAACACAACTGCTCCTTAGAAACTCAGTAGTACCAAAATACCTCCTGAACAGACAACACAGTAATGCCTTACTGTTTTTTCCCCTAGAGACCCACAGAAGAGCACCAATTTAAAAGCTGAGGGACAGAAAAAGCTGAGGATGATTACAACATTTATGCTTAGCAAAGGTCAGGGATCTTGTGGATCCATGTTCTTAGTGCTTCATGTGAGGGACTGGTTAAGGAGGGTAAATTAATCTGTGTAACCTCCTCCATATATAAGGCAATGCAATTCTGTAACTGCATTGAAGGACACTATAACTTGGGACCTGGCTGTCTGAAAAAAATGGGGCAACAGGACTCTCATGAAGTTCAACAAAGGGAAATGCAGAGTCTGGCATCTCAGGATCAATAATCCCATGCAACTGTAAAGGCTGGGGACCAACCAGCTGGAAAGCAACCCCACAGAAAAAGACCTGGGGTCCTGGTACACAACCAGTTGTACCTGAGTCAGCAACATGCCCTGACAGCAAAGGTGGCTAACAGTATCCTGGGCTGCGTTAGGAAGAGTGATCCCAGGTCAAAGGAGGTGGCTCTTTCCCTCTACTCAGCCCTGGTTAAGGCCACACCTGGAGTGCTGGATCCTGTTCTGTGCTCCCCAGTACAAAGCAGGCATGGACACACTGAAGCAAGTCCAGCAAAGGGCCATAAAGATGTCTAAGGGACTGTAGCATCTTTCATAGGAGGAAACGCTGAGAAAGCTGGGAGTGGTCAGCCTGGAGAAGAGAAGGCTCATGAGGAGATCTCATCAATGTGTAT
Source organism: Scolopax mira (assembly GCA_004320125.1). NCBI lineage: Eukaryota > Metazoa > Chordata > Aves > Charadriiformes > Scolopacidae > Scolopax > Scolopax mira. Next base: position 45,929 of record BJBW01002766.1, read on the forward strand.
AGATAACCTGATGGAAGGCAGTGGAGAAGATAGAGGCAGAATCTTCCCAGAGGGAGAGTTGAACCAGACAATCTCCTGACATCACTGCCAAGCTCAACTGTTCTGTGTCCTATGATTCTGCATAAAACTAGGTCAATCTTTACAGAAGCTATCTTCTTACCTTAATGCACTCTGCAGTGAAAATCTGAAGTATGGAAGGCCAGAGAGCTGTGGAAACTATTGAAGCAACACCAAACAAGCAGTTTTAACTGAGAAAACATGCTGCATTCAGGTTATATAAATCTTTTTCTTTGTAACAAAATGTTAATTGGAAAAGGTTAATTATGGTCTTTGTAAATATCCCTGTGAACACATTTTTGATGATTCCTTAAGCTAAAATAAATACCCTCAAAATATGCCAACATTACCTTGCTTCTAGCATCGAAATAAGAATGAATTATCTATGTTTAAAATAAAAATAAAAAAACCCTACATTGCTAGAAGCTAACTGCCTATCCACCCACCTCTATTTGCTGGAAACCTGATCTTTAAAAAGGTGTGTGTGGGTCGTCATTCCAGTTGAATACCTTACCACCATGAAAGCAAAGTAAACTGGAGGCAAACATTTGCTTTAAGTGACTGATATCCTCTATAGTAGAAACCCCTGTCTTCCTTAACAGATTATACTAAAAATCAGTGCACAGAAAATAGCAGAGAAAATGAACAAGGAACTTGAAAAATGCATTATGATTCTGGTCATCATAATAAGTGAATGACTTCCACGTGTATTTCATACAAGACTGAAAAATGCAAACATTACAGGTTCTTTTAGAGAAAAACAAACCTGATTTAGAGAAAACCAAAACTGATTTGATACAAAAAGGCTGCACATTACTGTTGCAAATGTAATGACTTACTAGAGGTAATTAGAATCGCTTTTGCATATCTTAAAGAATGAATTAATGACAAGGAAACAGATTGTACAGAACTGTATTTTGAGCCTGACATAATCTTCAACCTATGGAGGACATCGTCCCCTTCAGTTTCAGCTTTTCTCCTTTCCTCTGTATGAAAAAAATGACTTTTTTTTCTTTTAAGCTAGCAATCCGTTATTGATAATTTCTTACACGTACATATCAAGCTTGCTCAGGCTAACTCCTAAGCTATCTGTGGCCAACCATATAAAATGTAAATGCTTAAAAATAGTCAGAATCTCAAGTTTAAATTTAGTCATTTCAGGTGGCATCCATCCTGAGTAGGTCATGACTCTTAACTAGTTGTTCTGACACACTTTACAGAACTGTTTCTGAGAGAAGTCCACCCTCCTGCTTCTAGGTACACTTTAACCCTAAGAACATATTCCTAAATAGAGAGCTTAAAAATATTATTAACAAAAAAAGGACAATAATTTATTGTCCAATACAATGCTTAATTGTTCTCTGTATCTTTGAAAAGTTCCCCATTAAAGAAAAGTGATTTTAACTTCCAGAAAAAGCACAGTAGCTACAAAACCCATTAAGACTGAGTGAAAGCAAAATTTATCTACCTTAAAAACATGTCTTTTTAAAATTTAAAATTACTAATTGAGGATAGAAGTCTAAAGTACAGGCATGTAAATATTTTGAACTTTAATTTTTTAAAACAGGGTTTTCATTCTTACTAAATCAGAGATGTTGGTGAGTAATGCTATCCCATTGCTATTTTGGGGTGCAGCAACAATGAATCACCACGATTATTTAACACATCCATTCTGAAGAAATGCCAGATTACCGTGATTTGTACTGGCATCAGTGTACTGGCGTGAGTGACAGCCAGAATTAGGAAGCAGTTGGACCATGGACATCAAGATTTTCAAGGGGCACAAATGGATTCCTGCTGCACAGTTCCATGTAAATACTTGTGGACACTCGTGACCTACTGATTTATTGGTTTTGAAACTCAAATAAGAAGTAGCAGCCTCCCTGACATCTACTCCACTCAGCAGGTATTTCAATTGCTAAATTTCATACCAGAGCTCATCAAAGCAATACCTCCAACATGCTACATAACATATAATGAATTCGTGCAAGGTCTGTACTCACGCAGAAGTTGTCTGCATATCATGCCAGCTTTTGCTAAAGTTCTGCTTCAGTTCATTCATCAGACTTATGCCAAGTTTTTGTTTAATTTCAACCAGGTGCTTTTCTTTGGCTGCTAGCACTTGCCGCAAAGTTGAAATTTCATCCTCTAGCTGAGAGACACAAAGAGAGAGGAGAAAAGAGAAAAGCGTTAGCCTGTTCTTATAGAACGATAAACACATGCTAAGTCAAGAGATTAAATTACTTTCACATAAACTTGCATTTTTTGTAGGTGACTACAGAGACAGAGATTCAAGTACTTACGGAAATCACAAAGAAACATCCAGAACAGAGCTGACACTACATTAAATTAATATCCTAAACTGTGTCACTTATGTGCACCATCACACACATGCATTTAATACGAGAAAGAATCCTCTGGTAAGAAAGTGACCATTGAGCAACTTGACCAAGATCTGCCTTAGGGCATTAGGAGTCTCAAGCATCAGATTTCCATTCACTCCTAAAATGGCAATGGGCAAAGCAAGAGAAGACTGGATAATTCAGGCAGATAGCTCTCTCTGAATGGACAGGGGTTTAACTTCAAATTTAGAGTTTTTTAGTCCTCCACTTATGAAAAAAACCCAAAAGATGCAAATTCTTAGGAGCAGCTTGAAAAAACAATTCACACGATAACATATGACTTGAGAGTATCATAAAAAGTTACATCCTTGTCGCACAAGTCATATCTATATTTTTAGGCCCTACATATTTCAAAATAGTAACGTAAAAATATATAGCAGATGGACTGTTAACATGAGTGAACATGAGCTACCAAGGCACAGAAGGCATTCAGAAGACACAGCAGATTAGCCTTTTCAGAGCTCCTAGTCATGAACCCAACCAACTGCGTGAATTCAAGTTGTAAAGAAAGACACCATTCAGTCCAAACACAGCAATATAATTCTCCATGCCATGGACATTATTTGAAATGTTTAAACTGAGCCAGTGTTCTAGGAAGGCAAGGACCTGGACACTTGACTGGGAGGAGGGATGGCTGAATGAGCCTGCCAGTGGCTCGGGATTCACCCCCTTGGGCAGCAGCCCCGTGAGCTGGGGTTATGTCCTTCACCCGGGAGCCCCCAAGCCAGTGACACGAGCAGCACTCAGAGGGACTGAAGCTAACAAGGACGAGAGCAGCTGCCTTTCACTTCAGGTTTAGAAGTTCCCTTAACGATTATGTTCCTTCCTCCATATGTTAATAGGATGACATATGGTTATGTATCTGATTGCCATATGTTAAGTTCCCTGGAACCACAGTCTCCCTGTGATTTAACTCCATAGGTTGCATGGAACGAGGCAAGCACCAGCTGCATCAGTCGCTGACCTCCAGGGCTATATTTAGGATGTAAATACCAGCATTATTTTTATTTTATACACTCATGAATTCTGCTTCCTTGTAAAACTGGCTGCAAGCTTATTGTTCTTGGAAAAGTCTCGTCCCTGAATCCCCCAGCTATCAGCTTCTCTTTTGTCATTACCTGCTATCTAAATTATTAAAGCAGCTCAGGAATTAATCAGCAAGACTATGAACACAAGGCAAAATCATGACCTCAGTGAACCAGATACCAGTATTCACTGATGCCTGTGATGCCAACACTTTGCCAGTAGAATACTTAACAATCCAAAATCGCTTCGTTCCTTCCCATATCCTTTATGCTCCATTGCATTCCTAACCTGCCAATGAAAACCTGTCAAATGGCAGAATGAGTTGCTCTTCCTGAGAGGGTAACTGGTTAAATGCTTACAGAAAGAAGAAATCACAAATGCCAGCATCCTCAGATGGCAGTTCAGAGATCCCTTTAGTTGTTTCCCACCCACAACAAATCCCCCAGTGCACAAGTCTGCCTGAGTAACACTGGTAAAGAACTTAACTTAAACCAATACTAGTGTGCTTACATGTACTTAAACATTAATGCTTTCCATATGGGCTAGACAGGCTGATCATTAGGTACCTGGATACGTAAGCATTTGAGGGCTTCTATAAAAATTACTTTCCATCTGTTCCATTGAATAGACACCTAAAGCTGTAAAGCCCTAAGCAAGCATTAACCATGTGCTCAATGGCATAAGTATGAACAACGTTTTTGACTATTATTTTTCCTTAGTGATCAGAGTCTGGTTTTGGTTTGACAAAATCCACCTCAAGTTCCATGATTTTAAAATAATGGAACATACAAAGCCTCCCTGAAGTGTTCAGATACCAGTGACTGAAGACTGAAGTAGGCAAAAAGGATTAGGGATTTATAGTGGGATCCTGAAAAGCATTTAAGTAGGTTACATACCTAACTCCCATAGAAGTCAGGCATCACCTGCTTAGGCATTTTTGAAAAGTCCACAGTTATAAATGCAGACTCCATTATGAATCTAGAGCTTAAGTCAACAGAAATATAAGTGTCTATTCCTCTTGTTTCCCTTCCAAGTGAAACAGAATCAGAAGAATAGAGATGCATCACGTAGGGACAAACTTCCCTTCTCCCTTTTTGTAAGCTTAGGAATCAGAGTTAATAGTTGTTTTTCCTTTCCTCTGTTATTGTGTGTTATTGTAAAAGCAAGGAGAGGAGCTGACCCCCTAAGACCCTATGATTCCCATGATTAGATGACATGAGTAACATGTAAATCACATGAAGATGAGACCCCAGGAAAAAATCCACCATTATAGATCTCTCTGAAATCTGTGACTGACTAATAATATGGAAGAAGGACAGTAGAAGTTCAGCACACAAAGAAGTATTTTGCCTTGTTTTGCTTTTCTTGATTATTTTAGGGCACACTGTATGTCTTAGGAGGTTGAACATTCTTTTATGATGGTGGCATGCCTGAAAAAACATCCCGGCAATTCTTCCACATATAATCTTTCCTGGTTTTGACAGTAGACACTCACAAAACACAAACCAGAAATTGCTTGTTCGGTAAAATGGAGCATTTTGGATAAAGTACTATTGATAAAAAAATGATGCCAGTTGGTATTACCAACTAACATATATTCTGAGATACACATAGTACTGTGTAAAATGTGGAGGTGGAAAGATTCAGCTATTGGTTGGAATAACAGATGGGTTATTCCATCTGTATAGAGATGAATGGGTTGAATGACAACCTGAATAGTAAATTCAGTATTTATTATGTTTGTTTTAAAGATCAAGCCAGTAAGCAATTAAAATATTAAGAGACCCCAAGGGAAAACAGAAGCCAGCATAGTTCAATGTATATGTTTAAGTTAGATTAAGCGTAGTGCCCTGGCCTGGCTCTTTGCACAGCCCTCATCACTAGGAGAAACTGTACCAGGTAAAAGCCATCACAGAAAAAAAAAAACAAGGACTATTTTTAAGGCAGATCAGTTCCTAGATTTAGTGGAGACAAGTGTGCAAGTACCAGTTTGGGTACAGCACAGGGGCCAGGAACATCTGGGGCCTTCTGGTAACAGGAAGAGGTTCACTTTGTGAGGAAGAAAATAATATTTAACTTAATTTAATTGGCTTTCAAAAAAAAATCAAAATCACAAGACTGCATCTTCTCTATACCATTATTTCACATAATCCTTTTTATCTCAGACGAATCAAAAAAAAAGTTACAGCAAACATACAGAAAAACTGTCTCCCAATGAAGCCAATCCATAGGCTCCTTAAATTTTGATTAGCTATTGTGTTTAGTAAACTAGTGATCGTTATTGAAATGTTACCCCTTTTCAAAACTGCTGAGCATTTTAACAGGTATACTAAAATGCATAAGATATTTGTATGGAAATGTGAGGACCTTACTGTAATAAGTTCACAGAAAAAGGTAGTCACATCTCTCCTCAAACTGGGAATAAACACGCAGTAACACACATAGCTGCACTCAGAACCTGAGCATCAGCTAGAAATCTAGCAGATCAAAGCAGCTGCTTTTGTGGAGGTCTGGGAGGGGGGAAGACAGCAAGGAGTAAATGACTACTTTGATGAGTGTAATGGAAGGACAACTGACAGCAGTGAGCAAGATAACTCTAAACCTCAGCCCCCGTCATGACTCAGGAGTCGTTGTACCATGCTCCTCACGCCGAGAAAGGAAGGGGTGGGGGGTGGGAAATCTGTTCTGCTAATAAGCTTCTGGCCTCGTGTAAAGTTTGGGGGCTATAATTTTCTATTATTCTGAAGCATTAGACTGACCTCTGTTAATGCAAATGACTGTTAGAAGTTCCTGTAAGAATTACTGATTATATTTGCATTGTAGACATTCCAAGGCTTGATTAGAGTCAGAGCCCTGATGTGTTAGCCATTTGTTAGTACAAATACAAGAACAGGGTTAGTCCACTCTCTGAAAAGCTTCCAGTACAAAGAGACCACTAGCAGGGAAATAAGAAGAATGTATACAAGAAATCTGTCAGAAAAAACCAGCAGTGCTGGACAGAGAATATATATACACAGCAGATACACAACACAGAGATGGAACATATTTTTTTCTATTTAAATACGTGTATAATAGGTGCTCACAATAGTTCCCTGTTATGCCAATTATTAAGTGATTGCAGCATTAAGGAAAATTTGAACCTTTCAGAACTATAGGATGAGTTCCTATGGGCTCAAACAGGCATTACCTAACACATAAGGACATGGAAGAAAACAAAACTACCACGGGTGGAAGAGAGGGGGCTTGAGATTAAATACTAGCAGCTTTTCAAAAGGAAACATTAGCCAATTCCCACAGAGGTTTCTTTCTGGAGTCAAGGTCTTACATGTTTTTTCAGTCTTTTCTAAGAATTAAAAGCCTCATTTAAATTTAGACTTTTTCACTCTAAAGTCAAGTTTTCCAAACCTTTCTTAGCATAATTATCAGTTTTATTTTGTTTTCAAGCATAAGCTGTATGCCAGTAAACCGCTGTGAGCAATTCATAAAATAATTTATAGGTCAGCCAAGATCACAATATTTGAAAGGCAATCTCTCACTTGTGTGTTGGTCCACGAATCAAAGCATTTCTACCATGAGCCACTGAGAACTCTCTGCTCCCACAGGAATCAGCAAGCAGGAAGGATGCCCAGAAACTGTTGAGATAAATTCTCTTGAGAGGCATATCATTCCCAGATAGCTGCAGGAAGTTGGTTTGTTTTTTTTTCTTTTTCCTTCCTTGTTTCCATCTGCCTCTGAAGTCCCTTTCAGCAGAAAAGAGAATCACAGAATGCCTGAGGTTGGAAGGAACCTCTGGAGGTCATCTGGTCCAGCCCCCTGCCCAAGCAGGGCCACGTAGAGCCAGTTGCTCAGGACTGTGCCCAGAGAGCTTTTGCGTATCTCCAAGGATGGACACCCCACAACCTCTCTGGGTGCTGTCACACTCACTGTAAAAACTGATGCTCAGAAGGAACCGCCCGTGTTTCAGTGTGTGCCCATTACCTCTGATCCTGATGAAAATACAACAATGAACATCCCGACTTCTATCTCATTGCTGTGTGATGAACTGAACATATTTACAGATGTGACAGGGTCAGCAAAGAAGTTAAAATTAACTAGCAATTCAGAAACACGAGGCTTGATAAAACATTAAAGCGAGAAAGCAATCTTTTAGGTTTTCTTTCACTAGAAAATCATAAATCAGCATTGAAGGTAAATGACTTGAGAGTCACTTGAGTGACTTCTTAAAGTATTTAATATCACAACTTAATTTTAATTTAAATATTTATGTTGTCTGAAAGACGGGGATCAATCTCTGCAAAAGAACAGTCTTCTGGATGTGCCCATTCTGTGTGCAATAGCAGCAAATGCCTCACAGAGCACTGTGGAACAATTATGAAGCAACGTCTTTTGCTGAGCTAGTTTACACTTTGAAGGTATATGCTCAAAGCCCAAATTCTGGTTTTCCTATTATTCAAATGGGTTGTTATTTTATTCTTGACATGTGAAGGTTTCCAACCTACTGTCTTAAATATTCATTATTTCAATTAAGACAAAAACAACTCCTCCTCTTCATACAGCTGTGATTTCTATTATTTTTCTTATATTTAAAATAAGTAAACCCTCACTGGTTCCCATTCTCTCATTTTCCATTTTGGAATTTCACTTCTGTTTCTGCAGTATGCAGCAGCAGTAACTAAAACTGAATTCACCCTCCCATTGTAGACCACATCTAGACAACCTCTTTAATCTTTGTAATAAAAAGACCACAGGGGTCACACCCGAGAACTGGAGGAAAATCCTCCAATCTCCTTGCTATTAAGTTATTTTTAAACATCTTCATGGTGTCATGACATCTCCTGAAGCTCTTTAATTAAACAAACAACAAATGAAAACCAAAAGTATAACCCTCTCTAAACACATCAGTGAAAAAAGAAACAAAAATGTGAAATTACTGTGCTTATCATCAATCTCTTCTGGAACCACCATCATTAGCTTTTCCTCTGAGCACCACACAAAGAATCTTTTCCATCAGGTGTCACAACCACTATAACGATACCATAGATCTAATAAGTACACCACCTTTCATTCTTTATAAAGGAAGGTTTATAAATAAAAACACTTCTTGACTAAAATGCTAAGGTATATTTAACTGTCTCTCTGCAGTCATCAACTGGAAGAGACTTGATCTTCAAAAAACGTTTAAGGAATTTAATTGCTTGATATTATTGTAGCCTAGAATAATTTTACTAAAAAGGAAGAGCATACCTTTATGATGTGTACTTCCCCTAGTTTCTTCCAGTTTAAGGAAGTACAAACAGTAACACTCATAGAAATTCAAATCCATTACCTTGGCTAGCTCGATCTTTAACTCTTCCTTTTCTTCTTCAGAAATCATATTGTTGAAATCAACGTCAGTGACCACATCTTCATCTGCTTCATGCAAAGACTGGGTTTCCAGCAGGCCTTAAAGTGAAAAGTTAAAATGTCAAGACAACTATTATCAATTATTTCAGCTCTGATATTGACCTCCCCTAAAATCTAAGAATGAAACAATATTCACCCACAAGGAAAAAACCCAAAGAAACAACAAAACAACCTTTTCCTTCTAAAGGTCATTTGAATTCTGCTTCTCTGCTTCTGAGCAGCTACTGGAAGTATCAGATTATAATCTCTGCACAGAAGCAATTTAATATGTGAAAGTGATTACCTTGGACCCTACTAGTCCCTGACGAGGCATTTACTTGCTTCTAACAATACAGAAGACAAGAAAAGGGGGGCGGAGTGGGGTGAGGGTTGGGAAGGGGATAGGAGAAAAAGAGCTTTTTCTTCAAAATAAGGAAACTGGTTAATGTGCATCACTGATGTGAATAGTGGCAATAATACACTGAACAATACAGGAAGTATATACTGAGCCAAAATTGCTTTAAAAGTACCTCTTACTGCAGCAATTCGAGAACCTTACAGATGTACACAGTTTTCAGAAGCAAATGCCAAACTTACTGTTTGAACTTTGTAAGTGTTAGAGAGAAGCATGCTATGACTGCTCAATCTAAACTTGTGATGGGTGAACAGTTATACTGGACCTCCAGTTACTACTTCTTCTGTGTGTCTAAGACCAGGATCAGTACGTATGATTACAAAGATAAGCACACACATAAATGTTTGCGAGACTTGAGCCAGTCTGGTATAATGTATACACAGGAAACAAAATATATCTTATCTCCCATTCATTCAGTGAAGAGAAGGATTGCTGGGGTTCCAGCCACTAATAGCCTCCCATTCTTTGTTGTCTGCAAACAAAACAACACAAAACATTGTTGCTCCTTTAGAACTTGTTTTAAAGTTCTCAATCTGTTTCTATTGTGGAAGAAAATTCTCCTCCAGGCTACAACCCGGACAGCACTTTTCCCTGTATTTCAGTTCTTTAGAAGGGCAACCAGCAATCTCAGCTATCCCTAACATCTGTATACTGCTTAGTACAGAAGAGAACCATCCCTTTCTCAGTTCATAGAGGACTGTATACTGTATTATATAGAGATTAGAGTTTTGTTAAATTTTGCAGTAGGGAATACTGCAGATTCTGCAGAATACTGCAGAACAGGGGTTACAAGCAGCAAGTCTGGAGTATTCAACAACTTGAACCTGAGTACTTTATATTTTCATGCAGAAAACAAAACTCCCTCCACCATTCTGTAATTTCTCCCACCTAGGGTTCCTCAGGGTACCTGGTATACCAGGAATACCAGGTATTTCCTCCTATTTAATAGAACAGAAGTGATTTGATTTATACCATCAACTTCTCTGCAAAGCACAATATGGTGAACTCAGCCTTGTTAATCACAGCCTCCCCTGAGTGGGAAGATAAAGAGCAGCAACAGAGGTGCTGAACCCCTGTCTGGCATCATATGCAAGAATAAAGCATCAGCTTTAAGCACAAAACCTTTAAAAAAAATGCAAGCATACAGAAGTAGTTGATACCTTAGCTATTACCCAAAAAGCAGCTTGTCAGGGAAACCTATATCGCCAAAGTCACAACAAAAGAAAAGCACATTTATTCAGTAGGAATACTCCCAAATCACTTTTATTAACACCCCTCCATCTCTAAACACAATTGTTGTTTGGCATTTGTTTGAGGATTAATAGAGTTGCTATGGGATTCAGGCTAAACTTATCCCCCACCCCCCCAGTATTGAAAGCCATCTCTTTTTTTCATGGATGAAGGAACAGCAGTACAGGGCAGCTCTTGGAAAAGCTGGGAAGAATCTCAGGGGCAACAGAGTTAAGGCTGAAAACCTTTAAGCAAAGTCTTCGGTAAATGTGAGACAAGATGATCTTGGAGCAACTGATAATTGAGCTAAAAAGAAAGCAGATCTGTGCTCAAGGGACAGCACTAGTTTGGAATTGGGTAGGTAAAGAGGCCAGAATCGCTGGACAATGGTTAGATAGAGATGGAAGCCAACATGGGCCAAAATCACCAAAGACAACTGAGTAACGTTTAACTAGCTCCAATGTCGAACTCAAACTGAAATTACAGTCCATTCCAAAACAGCACATGCATGTTTATCTCCTGCATGATCCTCTGCCCCTCCCAATTTTTATCTCTTGCTTCTCATCTATCTAGTCTGATCCTTCAGTCTCCACTTTCTTACTCAAGCCGCTACCAGAGCCCTCCCTAATGATCACTGTCCCTCCTCAGAGGCTTTGCTTCAGCCATCTCACAGTTCCAGTTTGAACATCTTTCCACCATACTGGGTGGTAGTCTTCTTTCATCCAGTCTCAGTTCTGAACCTTCCTCATACGAGCATCTTGCTGTGCTTGTTCTCTGTCTTTCCTTCATGATCCCTGGTTTTTTCCAGCCATGCCTAGTAACTTTCAGTCCTGAACATCACCTTCTGTTGCCATTCTACTCTGTTGAAGACAGCTTCAATGGTACCCTCTGACCACTTATGACTGACCATTTCACTCCTGGGCTAGGTCTATCAGCTTAGGCAGGATGCTTCAGTTCAAGCCCTAGGTCATCTGAATTTCTCAGTCTCTTTTCTCCACTTGAGCAACAGAAACTCATTTCTTGAATCTGACCTGAAAAGATTTCTTCACCAGAGTCTGGTACTATCCTCACAGACCATTTCTCTAATTTACCTGAATTAGTCTTCAGCTTAGGAAAAGCAGGAATAAAAAACTGAAGACATTAGAAAGAAAACAGTCTTCCCAAGGCAGAAGAGATCTCAACTCTTTCCATTTAATGAGAACAAAAACATAGAACTCTGCCCCTGTGATAAATATCCTAGAGAATTTAGCCTCCGCAATTTCAAGCAACTGCAGAGCGAAGTGTGCAGGCAAGGTTCCCAAGACTGTTCTTAGCTTTTTTTTTTAAAAAAAAACTTATGTGCCTGTCACTATTTTCTCTAATAACTCTAATACTGAGTCCTGTACTAGATTTCAAACAGATTCCTGAATTTAATTTCAGTCGCTGTGCCTGGTGCCCAGGAATTCTCTTCCACAGCAAAATCACGTAAGAGGCACCAGTGGAGCAGAAGCCACTGTAGAACCTATTCCGTGAACTTTCCACCCCTTATACTCCAAAGTCAGCTGAGGAGACCTCGTTGCCTATTCCCTTCTCTCTTCCAGTTGCAATCAAGTTCAATCCAGAAGCTCAATAAAGACTTAGCTCTGGGATGTGCAATCACAGGGCTCTGCTCAGAGACAGATGCAAGGCTCAGCTCACCTCTCTCATTATCTCTTGCAGGTAGCACCTCCTCTTGCAGCCTGAAATTGATGGGAACAAGATCTGAAGGTCCCTACGATCTCATGCAACCTTATATTCCTACAACAAACTATACTAAGAATATACTCGTGTAACTTATCTATCCTCCACAAACAGGAAAACTAGTGATTGTCTGAACATACATTGCTTCAAAGGAAAAAAAAAAAGTCCTGATAAAGTATGGGAAAGCATATAGTAGCTATAAGGCAGTGCAAAGCACTGTTTGGCTTTTACTTTAAAGAAAGTTTTAGTACTTACTGTCACGTATAATTTGATAAAATACGCAGGAAATATGAAAAGTATGGGATTATCAGTAATTAGGAACTGCAAGTCATATAGAAAGACCCAACTCAAAACAATTGAGTGAACAACCCTTTGTATTAGGATATTTATACAGGAAAAGTAGGGGGTGGATAGCTGAGGGAACACACTTAATATGATCTTCTGAAAGATTCATACGACAAGATAATACAACCACCAAACAAGGGGTTACAGTATACTGAAACAATTCACGGGCATTTTTGAGTTTTCTCCCAAAGATGATGGTAGTTATGGCTGAGACTGTGGCTTTACAGTCTGCTGTTAAATCTGATTTAATGCAAGAAACTGCTTCGGCATTGATCTGTACCTGTGCATATGTTTGCTACTAGAATTGTAGGGATGACAATTAAATAAGCCACTACAGGATCTGTAACTATTCCACAAAATTTGAATTAACCAAAGAATACAATGATAAAAACCAAGACAGATTTTTTAGACTAATTTGGGTATCTTAAGATAACTGCATGAAGGTGTTTTAATTAGTGTTTTTTAATGTGTTTTCACAGAATTGTAGGGGCTAGAAGACACTTCTGGAGATCATCTGGTCCAATCCCTCCCCAAAGTAGGTTCACCTATAGCAGGTTGGACAGAAATGCATCCAGGTGGGTTTTTAATACCTCCAGAGAAGCAGATTCCACAGTTTTTCTGGGCAGCCTGTTCCAATGCTCTGTCATCCTCAAAACGAAGTGTTTCCTCATGCTGACATGGAATTTCCTCTGTTCCAGTTTGTGCCTGTTGCCCCTTGTCCTGTCACCAGGAACCATACAAAGAGTCTGGCCCCATCCTCTTGACATCTGCCCTTTAGATATTTATAAGCATTGACAAGATCCCCTCTCAATCTTCTCTTCTCCGGGCTTAACAGACCCAGGTCTCTCAATCTTTCCTTGTAAGAGAGGTGCTCCAGTCCCTGATCACTTTGTAGCCTCCTCCAGACTATCTCCAGAAGTTTTCTGTCCTTCTTGAACTGGGGGACCCAGAACTGGACACAGTACTACAGATGTGGCCTCACCAGGACAGAGCAGAGGGGGAGGATGACTTCCCTCGACCTGCTGGACAGTCTTTTTAATGCACTCCAGGATACTATTGGCTTTCGTGACCACTGGTCAACTTGCCTTGCTGCCTCACAGTGTACTTGTGCATATTCATTTCAGGCTTACATTCTAGAGTATTAAATATCTGGCTAATTTTTTTATGCTGACCTTGTAAAAAGACAAAAGAAAATAAACAAAAACCACCCCACACCCTATTGGCACTGATGTCTGCTGAATTAACCATAATGACAGCAAAATTAAAGGCAAGAACACCAAATTTTTGCTTGTGTACATTCTCCGACATTAATTTCATGTGGAAATATGACAAACAGTAAAGAACTGAAGCCCTCTTAGTGCTCTAAGTTTTTGTTTCTCAACCAGTTAACAAGGTAGGTATACTATTTTTATCTAATATTAATTTCAAATAGCGAGACAACATTTTATAATTGTATATCCCTTCTAGTAAACACAATTACATGTCACAGCTTCTTTTGCCCTGTTGTTCTATTGTAGCTAACAGCAAAACAGAAGAATTGTTTCTTATTTAAAATTGGAAAACACTTGTTTACAAATTCAAATTGCAATTAAGTCTTCAAAGGGATGAAATGGTAAGTAGAACACAGGAACTGTCCAGACGTTGCATTAGTGTCTTTGATCTTCTGTATAATATAGTTTTAATGCCAGATATAGAGATTAAGGGGGAAAAAGGGACTAGAAGCATATACAGTATATAATTAAATAAATCAGAAAAACTATTAAAAATTGCAAGTATTTCAAGTATCATTTTCTCCACTTGAAAGTTATTATGGGAGTATTCACCTAGAAAACAAAACTATTTGAAGGAAGATCTAACTGTGGACAAGTCTGAACTGCTTGAGCCTAGAAATTACCATACAGCCTTTCTCCTGGAGGACTTATCACTCAGAATAGAAGAAAGGTTGATTTTCAAGCTATGACTGGAAAATAAAACTAGGGGCTGGGTTCACCTTGGTTCAGAGAGTGAAGAACTACAGACACACCGTGTCAACATTAAGCAAAATTGTAGATTCTACTTCCTGCAACTATGGAGGCTCAGTCTTCTTTTTCCTCTGAGTATGCTCCTTAGAAGAGAGCTATGGATGGACAAGTGTTTTTATTTCTCCTCTCCACTGGACTTTGGGTCAGGGGTGCTGTCAAGGAGAGGGAGTAGACACAATCTACTATCTCAGAACTAAGTGTCCCTAGTCCTCCTGAAGCAGCTCATTACAGACTTTACCATGGCTTTACATTCCATCTCTTAACCTTTGCAAAACCAGGAATTAATAACAAATCTATCCATTGCTATGAGACAGATTGGCAGGTTTCCAAACAAAGGAACACTTTTATTTGAAGCTCCTGGATAAACAGCCAGTTGTAGTGCACTAATTCTTTTCTCCATTTTAGTAAAATAGAAAGAAATGAATCATACATTGAGGATCTTGCTATGTTATTTTTCCCTCAGAAGCCATTAACACAGCTGCCAATCTATGCCAGTGAAGAGAGACAATCTACACACAAATAGCTCAAATAGCTGTCAGGAAATGGACTCCACAGCTCGGCCACTGCACCGAGAAGCCCCACACATCGGTAAGGAGTTTGATGATCATCCCAAAGGCAGAAATGCAATGGATAAGAGTGAGAATAGCAATCACGATTAAAAAAAAAAAAAAGTATAACACTGTAGATACCAAGCTTCAGCATGAAAACTAATCTTCCAAACAAAATAATTCTCTGAAATATCCAGAAATGCTCGGTAGGCACGATCTTATGAATTGTATCCAGTAGCTAGCTGTCTTTGTAGAAAATAATAATCCCGCCTGCCTGGGGAATACAAGGGCGACATTGCTTTCTAAGCTGTAGCTATGGAAATACATTTCACAACAATTGCTTTGTAAGAGTTTAAAGACAGCAGATGCTTCTTTCTATTATGTCAATACTGAAAGTAATGGCAGTATTGTACCACTTACTGTGCTTCCTATTGATCATTCTGCACAACTTTCTGTGAGGTCAAGGGTAAGAAAAAGATGTCACAAGTGGAAGGGTTATCATCTCTTTTTCTTTCTTTAGGCAGAACAGGAAAAAAAAAGAAAGAGAAAAGATGAAGTCACGATGGAATAATAGGGAATGAGAAAGTAGATGGCACTGAGTCACAAAAGAGACTTGTTCTCTACAAATAAGGTACTCTAGAAACTGTAAGACAAATGAAGGAATAAAGCATATATAATCAGACTAGAGAAAGAGCAATGTAGGGGAAGATAAGAGCAATGACATGGAAATGCTGGCAGTCAGAGGTGGAAGTTGTCAGTCAAATTTCTTAAACCCACCCTTTCACACTAAAAATACATGAAGGTACATTTTTCTAATCTCAGAATAGGCAGGCACCTTGGGTCCCATCCTTAGCTGCTAGAAGTGACTGCGATCCCATCAACTCTATAATTAAGCTCACACATCTGCTTCACTGAGTCAAAATCACAGAAGATTAATGGCAGGATTTAATAACCTTTCTCTCCTAAGAAAGGATCGGTTTACTGTATTTTTCTAAAGCCAGGTGCAAAAGAATATCACTAGATAGCAATCGAACTGCAGTATAGTTAAATTCACAGCCCTTCTCAACTTCCAACAAAGTATCTGTGCCGCAGGAAGCGATAAAATATATTTTTTAATTAAAAAATAAATTCTTCAAGTAGCTATAACTTGTATTCTTTAGATCACAAAACACATAACTAACAAGATCTTTGTAAATCTAATTTAAAAATGAGTAAAATCTTGCTCCAGCCAGCACCACCTCCATCTTGCTCCACACCCCCATTCAGCTATCTCAACAGATAAGGGACATGTGTCACTTTTGATCTGTAAACTTACTTGTCAAAATACGTTGGAAACAATTATAACTGGGCATATGACAGATTCTTTATTCTCTTCATGCTCCAAGTCATTATGCCCATTGCTTTGCTACAGATTAAATGCTCCAGCATTGTTACATACACTAAAATACACATTTAGGAATGCTGAGAGCGAAGGGGCAAATTATCCTCCCCTACATCTGCTCAATCCCTCACACTGGGAAAGTAAAGATCATAGTTCTTAAGGACCAAGACTGTCTTTTTGCACACTGCTTGCCCCAAAAGGTCCATGGTCTGTGACTAAGCTTTGGAGGCAGCATCATAATTATAAATTAACAACAATAAATCACTCACTAAGTTGAGATGAAGGCACAGTTCCTGTCCCGAGTTTTTCTTAAATCTTTACATTAGGCTATGTAAGAGCTCACCACCACTGAGAAGAAATCATCATGGTCCTCAGAGCAGGCACATCTTACATCCTCCCCTCTCCCCCAATTTTTAGGCACCACCTGCTTCAGTTTGCAATGCCCTTTTACCCTGGTAATTTAAGACTAGCTACTATGCACAAGTGCTCTTCTTCCTTCCTAAGGTGGGTTGCCTGACAGGGTAGACTTCCTCCAGGCTTCCCTAAAGAAACTTGACCTACTCTTGGATGCATCAACCTGCAGCACAGTTGCATTCCCATTTAAAACCAATACAAATAAAGCTGACTTATATGAGTGTTATTTGAAAACAATCTATTTTACCAGAGACAAAGGCCATGCGTTCCCTTCTACAGGCCCTTTGTTTAAGATAAAACAAATTTTTATTTGTTAAAACACATATTTGAAATATACTGAAAAGCTGCTCTAATTTGTGCCACTTTGTTTCTTGCAAATGCCCTGCCTTGGAGCTAGGGAGCCATTGCTGCAGCAGGTTGCTCTGATAAACCTAGAGTTTGGAGTTACCGTGACACTTAAATCTCTGGACACAGGCCACAGAAAATACTTGTCAATATTTTCTCAGAATAGCACCATCTAGCCAGGCCTGTTCAACTCAGAGTTTCATTTGCTTTTCCTCCAATTTCTTTTTTTTGCCAACACCTTGAACTGTGAAATGAAGTATTTATTATTCTGCTCTTAATGTTAAGTTCTGTGTTCTGGCCTTCAGAGTTTTTGGCATCATTAATTTTGTGGTTTTGCCCACTCAGTGTTCTGTAGTGTGCCATTACAAAGAAATGTGTTTGCTTAGCGTGGCTGTAGGTGGAGACATCTGGGGTTTAGGGCCCTGGGTATCTGTGAAGTTCCCATAGAAACAGGTTTCTTGGCCTGTCCTTCTGTTGGGTAGAGATTGAAGGCAAACCTCTGCGAGCGGCTGGAGTTACACAAATGACCCTATCCCAGGAGGCTAATTATCAGACCAGGAGACAGAGACTGGTACTTCCAGCCACACTGTACTGTCTCGCTCTTTGAGGTCCCACATTTACCCTCAAATACCAGAGAAAATGGCAGCCATCACAGACAGAGCGTGCTGTTTTCCTCCTTGAAAATCAACAGAGAAGATAAGCCCTGAACTGCAGAGGGTCAGCTTCTCGACAGCTGCTCTGGTAAGAGAAGGAGGGGTTTCATGGCATTGAGCCTGCACTAGATCACACTCAGCACCAAGAACATCACTCAAGCCTCTGCCTTAATCCATGCACATCACCCAGTCTGCTCTCATCCCTGTTGTAAGGTCAGTGCTTTAAGAAGGTCTAGAAAGAGAGCACAAGATGGTCCTTGTCTTCTTTTCGCTCTGTTACTACCTTATGTAAGATGATTTTTCTGAGGATGTTGTTGCAGAATGGACATAACACAACATACTTTTCCAAAATAAAGTAGTATTCCAATACCTTCATCTCTGCTAATAATTTCCATTCATACCTTCATCCCTATTCAACTTAATTGTTAAAACCTTATTCTCTCTTACCCTTCCCCTGTCCTTGATTCCCACGTGCAGCACATAACTATGATCAGAAGACTGTTGCTCCCTTTCAGGACATTGTTCATGCTCTGTATTTCTGACACAGCCGATCAGCCTTCTAATTCTGGATCTGGATTTAAATCTAGTTCCTATCTTTGAACTTTTCTTGAACTGGTATAAACTATTATCATTACATACTCTTCTTTATTCCTTGTGATTAACGCAGACTTCATCTATATTGCTCATTATCTATGCTTCTCTATTTTGAAGCGATTTAAAACCACAAGGGGAGACATATTTTTGCCTCTACCTGTAGTATTTGACTTCCAGTTTCATGACAATACCTGTTATTTTAAAAGACCTGATTTAAATCTTCAAAACCACATTGTGATTCAGTTTATAAGAATGACATTATTCAGCAGGCTTTTTTTTTTATCACTCATGCTGTTCAAGTAATTGTTCCTCCTTCACCAACATCTTTTCTTTGTCATCAAAACTTCTGTGGGTTCTGACCCACACCACAACTGAAGGATTTACACTTGCAAGGCCTTGTGGCTTCACTGGGTCTTCAGTATTCTCATACGCACATAACAGTGTACAGCACTGGTTAGATAGTTTAATTACACGGCAAACATCATTCTCCCTGATTATGACTTTGATTCCTTCCTCCCACAATAATAAGTTAATAGCTGCCATCTGCCTATTAAAATACTTTGAACAGAAGATAATCTTCTGTTCCTGGCATAATTGCCCCTCTAACTCTGTAATGTACATACATTTTACTTGTCTCTAAGGAAAATCTGGTTGTGTTTAAACACAACTATCTCTGATCACTTTTTAACAAAAATGTAGCATGCAACAACCCAGCAGAGAGAGAACATAAAGCATTTGAAGCTTTCAGAATATATTCTAACTAAACACTTGCTCCAAATCATTCTCTAAAAATATCCTAGAGTGACCCATCAGAGATCTACTCAGTGGAGTTAAGAACATTTTAATTAAAGTGTGAAACATAGAACAAGGAATTAGATAAGCACCTAAAGTGCCTGAGCCAACATCAGCATGACAATTTATTAGTAAATACACCTAAAGCATAATGAAAACAATTATTCCAAGGGAATTATGCAAAAGTATTTTAAAACTTTTAAGTTGATTATGATTATGAGCAAACTTTTAGTAACCACATACTGGCACCACCTTAATTCTAACCAGATGGCAAGACAATTTGTTAGTTAGGAAACTGGTGAAGAGAGAACTACCTGAACAAACAGATGAACATGGAAAAAACTAACTCTTTACCAAAGAAGCAAACACAGAAAGCATCATCTGCCTTTAGCCACCACTTACAAATATTTACAGAATATAAATCATGCAGCCTTTTAAGTCCATACCATACATAGTTTTTGATCATCCTTCCAGATTTTATAAATTAATAACTTTAATTATTAGGCAATTACTAAACACAACTTTAAAGTGTGGGAATAGATACTGAAGGAGGACAGCTTATGTATCTGGATGGCTAAAGAGGAATAGCATTTCACAAGTCTGAGCAGAACCCAGGCAGATATCGACCTGTACAAATGGAAAGAAAAAACCCAGAATGGTTCTCAGAAGAGGAAGAAATAGTTTATGCAAGATTTTGTCCCTTGGGGCCTGGGAAAGCAAATAGCAACTTTACTGACCAGGAAACAAAAGCATCCCTTTCAGCAAGCAAGCATGTGAAAATAAAACTGCACTGCCTGCTACAAAAACATTTTGTGCAAACACTTTTTACTGGGAAAACCAACACCATATCTAAAGACACTTGATGCTCGCATGAATATCAAAAGTCTTTTCAGAGTGTAATTTTATATCTCTCTGCCAAAAGCACCACTAGAGCCCTAGTTCCTGTATTATGCTAAATGCTGAATCTTGAGTTTGTATTATCAGGATCTGTTGTTTAAAGTACTTTAAGTTTGATTATCCTACAAAAACATTAGAAGTCTAATTTTGACTTTAGAACAGCAAAGCTGAGAAGTGACTGCTTTCCATTACACGTTTGAACTACTTCCATTACTTTAAAACACTTTACTGACCACGTTCTTGTCGGACAGTGAGGCTAAAAGCATGCTATGGTAAATTAGTGGCAACAGCAGGACAGCTTTACAAAAAACAACTCCAGAAGACCAACAAAAACCCCCAGAAGCAAGCATTTTTCTTTACAGCCCTCCTTGCTTCAGAAGGAACTGGCTGCTCAAGGTATACTGTCACCTTTGCTTTTCTGGAAATGTCACAGGACATTATACCTCCTTCTGACCTTTATGCCCATTACCTGCTTCTCTGAACTCCCTGGATTCTCATTCAGTGACTAGAAACATAAGGATGTAAAAATTGCCCAAGAACTGGATCCCTGATACACAGTCCCTAAATGTCTGAAAGTCCTTTACTTGGGCAGACTAAATGAGAGAAGCTATTGTATCTGGCCATGGGATACATACATGTAACCATGACTTTTCCTTATTTCTATAAACCTATCTTTATAAATTTTCCTGCTGCATTATTCTTATTTGATTGCTGTAAAAGCCCTGGCTTTCAGCTGCAGAAATGAGGTGTCTTTCAGCAATAAGCCTTACATAAGAGAACTTAATGACAGATAGTGTGGAGAGACTACCGAAACTCCTAGTATTGTATGTGACTATTTGCAATGTGAACTTTCTTATCTGCTTGGTAGTAGATTCTCTAGTAAAGCATCCTTCACTTTACCATGCCATTAACACCATGCCATTAATATAAATACAATACGTTTTTACTGGAATAAGTACAAAGGAACCAAAAAGTTCAAGAAATCCTGCACAGAAGTAACTACCAACAGCCTTTTATAAGCCCTTTTTATTATCCAGAGAGTTTAAATCTTACAAGCACAGAATAAGCACAATGTGCCAGGCAGGAGAGGGAGGGAGAATGGAAGATTCAGTGTACGACCTTTATCATCATAGTGAGATGGTACTTGAGGCACTATCACTTCACTTACGTCGTATTCTTGAATTTATTTACCTTTTTCAGATAAGAACATTTGCAGAAAGATCCTCATTGCTGACATTCTACCTCTTTTTACAAAGTGTAAGAGGGAGGGAATGAGAGACGGCACAAGAGAAAGAAAAGGAGATTTAAAGTGCAGTACAACCACTTGCTAAGAGACTGTGTCTTTTACAGTTATCCACCTTCAATGCTTAACCATGCCATGGATGCAGAAGCACAATGATGAAAGCCTAGTTAGCTATTACATCATTTTGATCCATGGATTCTCAAAGATGGCTAAGCAGCATTACTTCTGTCCTAGAGACTCAAACAAATCAGCTAATATGTCCAAGGTTTCGGAGAAGGTCAGTATTACAGCTGATATCAGAATCCATATCTGTCAGTCCCATCTCACCATTTCCTGTACACAACAGCTTTAGACACCGCAGCAGCCAAATAGCCCAGTTTAGAGAGCAGTGATATGATTAGAACAGACTATACTTCTAAAATTTGGCATTGATACTGTGAGAACAAGAAAAAACATGACAAAACTAGCCTGTCCAGATCTCATATTTATATACTACCCCAAGAGGTATTTTCTGGTTATTAAGAAAGATCCAGTTTCACTCTTAAAACACTTTCTGATGCAAAGGCTGACTAGAGCCTTTCAAAACCCAAATTCCAGGATTACACTAAAACAAGCTACTAAACAATATCTAAATTTCTAAGTAAGGCCACGCAGAACATACTTTGATGCCTCAGCAATCTTCTGCCAAGTTTGTGCCACGTCCTTGACCTTCAAGCAGCACGTGGCCCAAGCAAAGCACCTCAAAAGTTCCAGACATTTCTGTACTGTACGAGTCATTGAGGCACATCAGAACAGCAGCAGCAGACTCATCTTCCCACTTGAGAACACTGACAGAGAGCAGACTCAGACAAGGCTTGTGCTGCCTCACAGTAGGACTCATACCAGCAGCCCTGGGCAAACAAGGAGATACAGGAGAAAAAAATAGAACAAGAATTTAAACACATGTTTTAGGGTTTGATGTGTTTGGATCTACATATTCTGCATTTTGTTTCTTCATGGTTGTAAACCTGGCAAAGTTACAATGCTTTGTAAGACTGGCCCTAGATTTTAGAGGAGGTATCTCCTTTACATCTCTTCCAAATCCCACTGTATTCTCTTCACAGTTCTCTTATGAAACCACTCAAACTTTCTCAGCCTCAGCAAACGGAATTTTGTCCTGTGACAGGTGTCATAAAGCTGAAAGCAGTACAGGTTCAAAAGGGTAAAACAGAAGCAGTGCATTTGATTTCAGACATTTATTTGCTTAAAATCTGTTATATCAGATAACTCATTCCATGCATGTATTTTCCCTCCTTTTAGTATAAAAAGGATGAAAGAGCAATTATCTTGAGCTCTGGGAACTCTTGTTAAATATTTAAGAATCCTATTATAAATTTCAAGCTACCATTTTCACTTGACCTCATCTTCATGTGATTTTATTAACAAGGCAGCTGAGACTTTCATCGTGCAAATATGCAGGTTATCACTGGCTGGTTCAGTCACCCCAATATCCACCCAACCCTCTGGGAAGCCCTCTCTCCTGCTTTCCATAGTGGGGCAATGGTGAGCTCCAGAGAGCAGTGATGAGGCAGCACAAAGCCCTGGTTAATGAAAGTGAACCTGGAAGCCTCAGAAGGAAGTGTGGCCAGGTGCTCTTCTTGCAAAGACAGGTGGGGAACATAAAGGCACTTCTCACAATGGAAAGAACCAGCAGCTGCTGCTGGGCAAGAAAACTAAGGTTCCCCTTGCCTCATCCTTCCCATCTTCTCAACACGTATCAACACTTACCAATCTGTGTGTTGATGGACATACCCAAGCAGAGGGATAGTCTTGTCACAGAACAATTTACACTACATCAGCCCCAAGCCACTAGTTTTACTCTGCCCTTAGGGGAAAGGTGAACACAAACCAAAACAGTCAGTGCTCCTTGGTAAAGCCACCAACCCCAAACATGATGAGGCTAGGGAAGATGCTGCCCTCTCTAGTAAGACTGTGCTTTGGTGTGATGGCCACAGTACCCTGCTGCTGCAGTGAAGTAACCTCCTTGTGTTCCTTATCTCCATCTTCCCACTGAGACACTGACTCTCTATCCAGATCCATATCTGTACTGGTAACCATGAGGAATGGTTGATGGCTAACGGGGAAAAAGAGATAGAGAGAAAGCTGACTGAGCTGCCAGCGCCCTGTTTTCGTGAGTCTTGTACACCATATCACAGGTAACACAAAACCTCCTCCACCGAGGTAGACCTCAAGGACCACCCAACTATGGGATGGCGAGTACCACTGTGCCAGAGAGGGCCACTGGGCTAATGCTGCAACTTTTAATTATTTTCTTCTGGTCATAAACTCCATAATAAGCTCCAGCCAAATGGCACATCCCAGGTGCTGCCTCTCTGCTCTGTAACCTCACGCGTCAAATGCAAGTGACCTGAAGATCACAGATGGAGCATGTCAGCCCCACGCAGCAGAGCGATGCAGCGATGAAGCCCTGCAAGACACAGGCCTCCAGGAGGCATCTAACATCTGAACTAACTACAGCTCTCACCACAATACTTCACAGGTGTATGCACAGGCACAGCAAGCTATTATGGCTACGATGCACAACTAGCAGAAGATGCAGAACACCTGTAAGAAGAATTGCTGGGGCAGGGAAATGACAAAAAAAAAAAAAAAAAGCCTTTCAGAAGCTAGAATTTCAAGAAGCTGGCTGAACTACCTACCTGGGTAGGTAAAATAGCCAAGAGGAGAAAGCACCTAAACTTTATCAGTGTAAGAATCAAGGCCGGACACAACAGAGGAGGAAAAAGGTATAATTATAGCTGGATATAAGAAAAAAGGGACAAGCATTGTTAAAGGAGACATGTATTACGACCAAAGCTCCAGTGTTAAAGGTCACATGTGATGGCATTGACATTATTAGAGGACATTCACTGTTTCAAACTAGAAAGCAGGACTACACAGGAGTCAGTTAATCTGGACCTGGATCTAAATGAGTATCATGGAATCATGGAATTGTCAGAGTAGGAAGGGACCTCTAGAATCTAGCCCAACTCCCCTGCCACAGCAGGGTTGCCCAGAGCACATCACTCAGGACTGTATCCAGGCAGGTCTTGAAGATCTCCAGAGAAGGAGACTCCATGACCTCCCTGGGCAGCCTGTTCCAGCTCTGTCACCCTCACCGTAAAGAAGTTTTTCCTCATATTTGAGAGGCAAATAGTTCTGATTTTCCTGTCTTTCAGAGAGAAACAGTGCTCTTCAGGCTTCCAAAGTTTTCACTTTAAAGTTGACTGACAGCCACAGGAAGGAAAACAAATATGCTCTTATAGAATTCTTAGCACCTAGCAAAAATATGGCTGGCGTGTTCCCAGGATCAGCTAGGTCTGGGACCATTAAGAGGAAAACATGAGCAAAGATAAAAGCAACCCAAGAGTCTTAAAGGTACAATTTATGATTTTTATTACACATATGAATTCGTTGACATAGAACATATGGTTATTTTTTTAGAAAATAATTTTAACATTAATTACTGCTGCTCTCTGGTAGACTCTCATCTAGTTAGCATGAATACTGCGAGACATATTCAACACACTTAAGTACAATAGTAATTCCTTTTCAGTTCATGAAATCTCTGTAGTGCTTTACAATCAATATCAGAGCATTTAACTTTCACAGTTTTCGGGGCATGGACAGATGTTATGTTGTGCCTTGAACCACACAGAAATTCCTGATGTTAGCTCTGACCTCCATGCAGTACCTTGATAGAGTTACACTGATAATACTTTTTTCTTTTTTCAAACAGTTGCATTAAGATTTATGAGGTTGATTCATGCTGCTATATAAAACTGCTGACAAAAAGTATTTTCCTGCTCTGAAGAAATCTACATTTTATACTTGCATGTGTGTATTTCTTGAACATGAAATTGATCTACTCAGGCATGGCCTCCCTTCAGGACAATATAAAATGGCACAAACCACACAATTATGTAGAAAAGTCCTTTTGAAGAAAATCTTTAAAATGCTAAATATAAGAAACTTGACAGTGCTTTCAAATTTATAGCTTTTACTTTATCTTTTCAATTGGAATGCAGTACCCCCCAGCAGAGCATGCTGGAACAAACCATTCAGGATTCATTTCTCTGTGGGCATCTAAAGGTTCCTTAGAAGCAATTCATAAAGTCATTAAAATGTATAGATGTTTCTCCTGCTGCTTAAGCAGATACTTGAAGTGAAGGCTTTTTACCAAGCAAATTGCTACTGTTTTGCTACTAACCTCCTCTAACTGTGTTCTGAAAATTGAATAGTGGGACTGACAAACTGGAATTTCTGGCCCATGCTTAGATGTACTTAATTGAATCAACTGCATTAGACACATACAGGTTACATTCTTTTTGCCAGCAAGGCTCCATAACTGCAGTAGCATGCACTGAATGAAGTTTAGAAGGCAAGAGGGACATTTTGGAACAAAGGTTTTCTGGCATGCAAATACCTAGCACAGAAATCTTAGCTTTTACTGTTAGTGTATAAAAGAAGGATTATTTTTTTTTTTTTTTAAGTAATGGGAGACTGTTCCAAGAAACTGTAGAAATAAAATACACAAGTGAGAAACAGAAGAAAAAACTGACTTAAGAATTGTGTATAGCCTTGAAAAGTCCCATATTTGTCTTTCAGTCAACTAAGTTTAACATTATAAAAAAAAAAGCTCCCCACGCTCCTTGAATTGCATGCAGAAAAAAAATGAAGCACTAAGAATCCCTAATTAGATAAAATTAAGCAGTACAAAATGCTTTTATAGTCTCTCACTAGCCCATAGATACTAATCCAGAAGAACAATGTATTAAAGACCTGTGGCAGTAAGAGAGCTGCTGAACATAACACACTAACAAAACACATTAATTACCTAGAATTTTTAACATATGTAGTGAGAACATATTTGTTCATCTTAATATTCAGGGAAGGTGAAAAATTCACTTGCATATATATATATCACTATCTGGCTAATTAGAATCAGATACTGTTTTCCACCAATTCTAAAAAACAAGAAAGGATAAGATATGTTACCATATGAAGTTCCTGTTTAAAGAACAGATACAACAGTATCTATACCGATGTTTTCAGAAATTTATTTAAATAACAGTATTATGCTATAATCATAATACTGACTTTTACAAACCCCAGGAACTAAGCTACAGATCTATTTATTTTGCCAATCAGCTTCAGCCATGTATCTGTTAGAACAGCACACACAAGCCTTTCTGGCTAGAGCATTTCTCCTTCACAAGCATCATGAACTCAAGCTTCCTACTGTATTCCTTTACATACCACCATATTTACAATCAGCATTTGCTTCTTTTACGTGTAGTGGTTTAAGACAGTTTTTAACTATTCTGGAAGTCTACTTTGCCAGTTTCAATGAATGTACATCTCCCCCTTCACCTCCCTATTTTATAGATGAGGTGAAGTGGTTTCTAAACATTCTGCTTCTGCATAAATATTTTTACCACCTGCTAAGCACTACAGACTTAAGGGCAAGTGTGCCAAAGTCATAGGGTTCTTCAGAGAACCAAAGCAAGACCATAAAGCTGAGCAACATCTGTGGATGCTAATTACCTCAGGTTGACCCAAACACCATCTTAAACCTTGTGTGAAAAGTTTCTCCTGTTCTTTAAAGGCCAATTTCTCTCTTTACCCAGAGAGAAAGAGAGGGGAATGGCTAACTTAACTGTTGCAATAGAAAAAGAAAGCGTTCACTTCAAATAAACGACAAGCCGGGTTTGCAAGAGCACAGAAATACTTTATCCTGTCCTGTTTGGCAAAGAGCTCTGTGGGGGGACCAGATGGGGGGTCCCCACTCCTGGAGGCTCCCCTCTTGGAGGGGAAGGCTAGGGTTTGGGGACAGCCTTCCCCCCCCGTCCTTCCATGTCACCCCCCGAGGGGCAGAGGATGGGGGCTCGGGGGCAGGATGCCCGCAGGTGGCCGGGCCAGGACACTTCACCCCAAACTACTTCAAACAACTATCGAGAACCCCACGCCCTGACCCAGATCAACTTCACGCCACGTTGTAACCGGGCGGCTTCGGCCGGGAAAACCCTCAAAACTGGGAAAACCCAGCAGAAAGAGAAGACGCTCGTCACCATCCCAACCACACAGTAAAATAAGGAAAGCCGAGGGCATCCTGGGGAGGGATAGAGACGGCACCGCGGGCCGGGCCGTGGTGGCGGAGCCCCGGGGTCGCCACGGCCAGCCAGGGTACCGGGGGACCTCTCACGGCTACCTCAACCCGCGCTCCACTCGCCCGGGGCCGCGGCTCCCCCACCCTCAGCGGGGGAACCTCCACCTCCACCCCCTGTCCCCGCACAGCCTCGGCTCTCCGCCGGCGAGACTCACCCTGTGCCTGCGGCTCCATGGCGCGGAGGAGGGTGGCTCCGCCGTCCGCCGCGGCTCTGGCGAGGGCTGACAGCCGGGGCTGCCGCTGCCTTCCTCCGCGCCGCAGGGGCCGGGCCGGGCGGCGCCATCTTGTGGCCAGGGGTGGGCAGCGCTCACCTGGGGCCGCCCCCCGGCCTCCCCCGGTCCGGCCCGCTCGCCTCAGCGGCGGTCCCGCCGCTGAGGCGAGCGGGCCGGGCCGGGGGAGGCCGGGGGGCGGCCGCAGGGGACCTAACCGACAGAGAGGAAAATTAGAAACTTTGCTGAGGCGTTTTATGTTGAATGGGAGGTTGGTTGTATGAAATGAGTCTGTTTGGCCACCCTGGGTCAAGTCTCCCTCCTCCTCGTCCCCGCACCTGGCCGAGACCGTGACCCCCCACATACCATAAAGTAAATAATTTCACACATTGAGACGCTCGAGTCTTCCAAAAGTTCAGTTTTCCCAAGCACCAGAAGAGACCTGACTAAAAAGTAAAGTTACAGAAAGAGAAATGTGTTACTCAAACCAGGACAAATATGAAAAATCTAACCTTAAATACTGGACTCAGAAGCAAGTGAACAAGCAAAGCTTCCAGCTTAAGGGTCAAAAGGAACAAAGGCAGGAAAGTTGACTTCCCCAGAGGAGCCTGGTGTGTCCCAAGAGCAAACCTCCTCTTGGTGGCCCACACCCACAGTCAAGAGCTGCCTGGGCTGACCCCTCAGCTCCCAAGCTGGCCCTGGCCACCACCAGGCTTTCTGGGCTTCACAGCTGTTCTTCATAATCTCTCCCACACCTGAGGCCAGGACTGTCCCCTGCTGAGGGAAGGAACAGGGAGTTTCATAGCACAGGTGGCAGTGAGCTCCTCTCTGAACAGACAGGAGTAGCTCCTGTGACAGTGGCACCATGAAGGAGTTGCCAGAGGTGAACAAACATTTGGCTGACTTGGGTACCTGTGGGTTTCGAGTAGTACCTCCTGTGGTACATTCAACGCAATAGTGACTGCACTTATGGTATCATTTGTATTTAGCAATTTAGGTAACTATGAACTTCTTTCCAGTGCATACATCTATATTCTACTGTTCTCTGGAAGCTGAGATGATATGCAGTGCAGATTTACTCTAGGTTTTGCTCGTATCAACATAACTTCCACACTTTATTACCACCTTATGTTAACTTCACAAAACAACGGATCTGACAGAGTTGGATCATCTAGTCCAATTTCCCTGCTAAGCAGGCTTACCCAGAACGCATCACTGCATCAAGGCAGGTCTTGAAAGTCTCCAGAGAAAGGGACTCCACAACTTCCCTGGGCAGCCTGTTCCAGGGCTCTGTCACCCTCACCATAAAGTTTTTCCTCATAGTTGAATGGAACTTCCTATGTTCCAGCTTGCGCCCCTTGCCCCTTGTCCTATTGCTGGAAAAGAGACCAGTTGAAGGTTGAACAACCTGAAAAGGTTGAAGCCATCATCCTTCAACCCACCCAACTTCACTTGTGGACAGTGCCAGAATACTTGTTTTGCCACGGCTGAGTATCTATATATTTGTTGCTCAGACATCACATCTAATTTGTGTATGTGACACTACTCAGTGCCTTTCAGGGCACACTGAGGACACGAAGTTTCTTGAGGTCTGTAATATTAAAAAGAACCCAAAGCAAGAGAATAAAGGCATTGGTCATTAGTTTGTGAAGCTATGCAAACAGGTAATACCTTAGTTGAAAAAAAAAATCCAAAAGAAAATGATTATGCAATGAGGTGAAAGAAAAAAAGATCATTTATGGGTAGTTCTTTTCCTTAAAATATTGTACAACATAGCAAAGTGTCAAATTTACTAATTTATGAACCTTGTTTTTCTAACAAATTAGAAAACTAAGACTAAGGCAGCCTTAATTTGTATACATCTAATAATGTTTACTTTAATATACACACACTGGTGGTTTTGAATTTAAATTAGTGGAAAACATGAATTATTTTTTTTTTCTAGGCAAGCCTCTCTTCATTGTCATTTGACATCTCCTTAGGCTGGAATTTACCACTTAGAAAAGCAGAACAGAGGTTGTCAGAAGAATGAATTCCTGTACTCATGTAATTTCAAACAAAGAGACATCCTACCGTGAGAAGATTTGAACTCAAATGCCATGAACTTCTACACTAAAAAAACTCCAAACCTGAGTCCAGCCACAAATGCATGAAACAGCTGAGAAATTGCTCTCAACCTGTGAAACTATCAGTATAATTAGAACATGTACTTTTCTGTAAGCATAGGCAGAGGTTTTTAAAGCAGCTTATGTAGTTTCTATGAAGCATAATGAAAACTGAGCAGCCGACAGGGCTATAACAATATTAACAACACTGTTAATGCAGAAGCATAATTAAAAGTCTTACGGGGCATATACTGTTTGAATTACTCAACAATAGTAAATTGTACTCTATTTGTAGATACTATATTTGATTTACTCTTTATATTCATATATATTACTTGTATTTTCATACCAGAAATGCATCTTCTGTTAAGCATTGAAACAACTTCAAAAAATGCTTATCATTGCATAAAATGTGCTCTGTGATGGAATCATGTACAGAAAAGTATTTTATTCTTAATAATATGAATTAAAAATGTCTGCCTCATTCTCCCACAGCTCAGTTTTCCTTCAAACATCCTGACTTTCTTGTAACAGAGATCTGTGGAACTGAACTTTGTGGAACTGAACTTTGTATCAACTCTCTGGCATTGATCACTCTGCTCCTATTCTCAGGAGAAATTTAGCACCTGCTTCCAACTGTAAACACTACACAGAGAATCTGGATCAAGATCTATATCCAATGCCAAGTGACATCTCCATTATAACCAATAAAGTTCCAATTAGCCACTGAGGTAGTCTTTGATAACTCACAGAGAGCATTTCGATTATTTAGAAGTGAATTAAAGACCTTTTCCCATTATTGAACAGATTTCTATTGTCCTATCAACAGACAGTGTCTCTTCTCTTCCCTCCCAAAGTTTACCTCAGTTTGTCTGGGATGAAAAGGGATAATCTAAGATGAATAATGAGGCTGAGCAAGTGGGAATGCAAACCAGACAGCTCACTAGAATCCAATAAAACAGAGAGAATATGAAGGTTGGCTCAGACTTGAATTTACAGATTAAGTGATTGCATAGAAGTCAATTGTAATCTTCATTTGTAATTTTGGGCCAAGAAACTGGGAAGTTTATCATATTATATTGTTGAAATACTGAGGTGCAACACCAGAAGCTTGGGAGACAATTGGGGAAAAAAATCCTATGAGCCACAAAAGCTAACTGCCATTCTTGCCAGCAAGTACCAAAATGCCTACAATTCACTAGAAAAGAGAAGCTCAGGAATCTTACAGGGCTGTAGAAAATTGTATTAAAAACGTTTATACTGGTAGGAATAGAGAGTCAATGTGAATGCAGGAGAGCAACATACCACCAGGAGAGGGCTATTTAAATGGCATGTGTTGCTGACACCTATAGGTGGCAGATCTGAAATGGAGACTGACTAAATCTCGAGTACTCACAGAGGGGACAAGAAAAAGAGATAAATCACAGTCATTTCCTGAAGGGTGTGATAAGAAACACCCCAAAATAAGTGTTAAGAAGAGCCCAGAAAGTGTGGGGAGGGACTCCAAACCCGATGGCCCTCAACCCTGGTGCTACTGCAAGTGCCCCTGGGCAGGCTGCCTGGGCACGGTGCCTTAGTGCCTGGATGCTCAGCAACCTGCTCGCAGGCATCCTGGTGTTTGTGGGTATCACAGTGAGATGGACTGAAATCAGTCTATTTTGAAACAAATTAATCTTTCCTTCCAGCGAGGTGTTGCTACAGCATTGAGACTATTTCCTACAGGACAATTCAGTGGTCATGATGCTTTTAGTACTCTCTAAAGGATATGTATACCACAATAAACAAGTCAACATTCATTCATATAATTTTAACTTGTGAGATGAAATACTCTATTTGTCAAAATAAAGGGTCATCTCTTAAGCACTAAAGAAACCCAGCATTTCTCAGTGTGCATTCATGCCATCCAGACACAGAGCTCTGGAGTGGTTCAGATGAACCCCAAACACAGGAGTTCAGAGTTGAATCCTTCATGGTATCTTTCATCACAGATGGGATATGACTATACTTAGATGTCCAAGTGTAGGAAGGCAATTAAAATGCCTAAACATACATATGCAGAACCATTTTAGGTGGCCCAGAAGACCAAATATACTCCCACGAGGTGGCACATATGGCATAGGACCTGTGGGAGTGCCCTGTGGGACAGGCAAGATAGCCTAAAATACTACAAGATATTTAGCTTTAAGTATTTAAATTATTCTGGACAGAGAACGTTCAGTTAACTACAGACAAACATTCAGCATCACTTGTGAGTTCCTGATAGGTCCGAGATGTCTCAATAGAGCAGAGAGGTGCTTTATTAAGAAAGTCAACTTGGTGAATCTCTATTATGATGGTTAACATTTTAATGGAACAAAACCAATCTCTGGCAGCTAAAATAACTATGAGAGACCCAGTGTGACTTAATTTTAACTCAGAAGAACTGATGCAGTTACTTGTGTCTTCATAGAACGCTTTCTTTATATCCAAAGGGTAAGATGCTATCTTAAAAGCAAGGATACAATTTATTTTTCCCATGTAGCTCAGAAGTGGAACTCTTGACTAGGACTGTTTAGACTGTGTTAGATGAGAAAGCTTTTGTCTACGTATGTATGTGCTGGGCAGCTGGTACACAAGCTATTGCCAAGAAGCATTGAATTCAACCTCTTAAAGGAGTTCTTCCTTTGAAGTGCTCTTGATACTGATGGAAGAGCTAGCACATTTAATTATTGCTGGATATAATGCACATTTCTGGGGCTTAAATCCTATATCCTTAGACTGAAGTGGAACTGTATCCTGCCATGTGAACTGAACCAACCTGAAAACATTCTTGCCTATTTATTACCTGGATCATGAAAACCAAAATGTAATTCTTTGACAAATAACTGTAACCAACAGGAAGAAAAATATGATATGTAAACTCTGGTTTATGTCCTTACCTATGCCTTCATTTAGCATCATGATACAACGTTTTGAGTCACACTTTAGGCAAAATACCAGAGAATGATTTTCCTAAAACACTGAAAAAATTAAGATTTCTTTAAGAGGGGTTCACAGTACAATGGATACCTCTGCAGAATTAATGATAGAAACAGCAAATATTGGAATAAATTTTCATTATATTTTCTCTTTTAAAAAAAAGGGAATAAAGAAGAACTGTCAGCAATCCATCACAATGATCAGACTGCATCAGAGAACTGGGTGCCCAGTTAGAGTCCAGGCTCCTTAAGAGCACAACTGATGGCTGAAAATAGAACAGGTCTAGAATCCAGTCACATGCCCCTCAAAATCCCCACTACCATAAACCAAATCACCTGATACTGCTTGTTATTTGTTTTTGTACCATTGCTATTTTAAAAAAAAATTTTTTCTCTTTTCTCTTCCATGACAGGACCAGTCACTTGCAATTTCAGAACATCTCTTCTCTTTTTAGAGAGTGGCTGCTGTTCTGCACATTGCTTTAGCTTGTTAACATAGGAGGTGACAAAATAATACCAACATGAGGACTCAAATTTTGTTTAACTAACAGCTTACCTGTAAAACACACCACTAATTTAGGATGCCAGTACTCTGGGATAA
This sequence comes from Scolopax mira, assembly GCA_004320125.1. Lineage (NCBI taxonomy): Eukaryota > Metazoa > Chordata > Aves > Charadriiformes > Scolopacidae > Scolopax > Scolopax mira. The sequence continues at coordinate 79,473 of BJBW01002766.1, forward strand.
AAGGCAGCTTGATAATTGAAAATCTGCCACAAGTTTTGATTCCCTCTTTTGCTTAATTGGTTAGAAACAGAGCAAGAGTAACAGTTCCTCACTTTTCACCTGACTTATAAATACAATTAAATTGCAGACTATGCATTCCGTTTTCACAGTCTGTGTACTTTTGTGCTTTTCTTAAAGCAAAAGTTCCACACTTGTTAAGCCATGGCTTTATCCATGTGATAAAGCGACATCCCCGCTTGCTCCTTTGGTGTTGCAAATTCAAAATTTGGGTTGAGTCAAGACGACATCTGACTGAAGGACGTGCGACCTATAGAGCAGACTCCTCTCAAAGGCCTGAAATGAAACACTCCATAGCTCAGCCTACCAAAGCTACCCACAGCAGACACGAGGAGCACCTTGTCCTTCAGTGCCATCTGCCCGTGCCCCAGCTCAGAGGGACAGGAGCCAGCCCCACACGAGCCCTGGCCCGAGAGCCCTGCTGAGGGCAGAGCACTTCAGCTGGGATTCAGTGCCCTGTTACTGCGGGATCCACAGCTCCTGTTGGGCTTGGGTGGAGCTGAGACACCTCTGCCTGCCCCGACACTGTGCTGCCCTTCCCTGGAGCATCTTCCCTGCTGACAGCAAAGCCTCCAGCAACCCCTCCTCTTCCCAACTAAGTGCTGTGTTTTGGAGGATGGCAGCAAGACTGCTGCTATCTGTCTTGCTCTTAATTGTTGTAGGCTTTACAAACCTCAGCATCTCGCTGGTCTCTGATCTGAGTGTTCTTTGAAAGGGATCTCTTTTCTTCCTTTCTTTCCTTTCCTCCCTTTCTTCCTTAATACTTTAACAGAGACACCCTTACATACTTTGGTCTTGATTAATCATTAAAGAGTGCCATTTGATCAAATACCACATATATCTCAGTATTTGAATTTGGGATTCTGGCATCTAACACTGGGACAGACTGAAGGAGGGTTTTGTGCACTTGTCTAGCTCTGGAATCACTGGCCTTTCTCTCTCTGAGCACCTTCTCTTTTCCTGATGCTGGACAAGCTACTACAGTCAAGTGTATTCAGTATTAAACAACCAATTTTGACTTTTTTTTTTCCTGCATGTAACTTCATAAAATTTGGTCAAGATCTCACAAATGGCCCTTCAAATTTTCCTGCCCTTTTTTGGAAGTCCAAGAGATATTTGAAAAGTGTAACATTACAAGCTGTGGATATAGGAAGACACTCAGCATCCTGACTTTCAAGGAGCCTCTAGAATCTGCAGGTGCTCCCCACTTCCTATTATCCTAGACTCAGCTAACACTGATTTCAAACAAAGAGTAGAGAATGAAGTCTTCATCTGTCACTAAACTTTTGCACTTACGTGACTGAAGTACAGATTTAAAGAAAGAAATTTAAACTGTGACAGTAATAATTTCCTTTTCTGATAAGCTGAATTCCATCTCCTGTATCCACAGCAAAATGGAGACGTGTTTTCTGCATCAGGTATTTCTCCTCAGATAAACATGAGGAGTCAATCCAAATAAATGCTTTGAGTTATTCAGTGATAGCAGGAAAAATCCTTTGACTGTATAAGGATTTTCTGTTCACTGCTATTCAGGTTGGTTTGCTGTTCTTTTAATTCCTGCCTGGCACAAATTATCTCCATTTCCTTCTCAGAGATGAGCTCATCTGCCCGTCTCTTCTTTTCTTTTCAGTTGTGTGATCTGATACACTAGCGTCTGCTTCTCATTAAGATAGTTTTTTAAATAATAGGTTATTTAAAACCTATTTTATTATTTTAGTGGGAGCAAGTTGGTGGTTTTTATTTTCTGTTGTTGAACAAAAAGGTCTTTTTTTATCCCTATTTGATAAGCACACACTGACAAAATTACAAACATTTATGTAACAATTAACCAGGATAATTATAGCTCATTTTACACCACAGGTAGGTCAATTAATTCTTTAATCAAGTTATGAATATATTAAGTGTTATCTCTACCAAGGTTGGTACTAATTGAAATGGTGCATGATTACTGCATAATTTAAAATCTTTTCACATTGGAGAATTGGGTTTGGCCCAGCAAAGGGCTTTGTTGTTGTTGTTATTTTACAGCCAAATTAATCACACCCTTTTAAATTCTGTTTTTCATTTCTATTCATTTTGTCTGCCTACAGTTGTCTCTTTGCAGACTGCCTTTAGCAGTGGCTGTCCCCCGTCAAGCCCATTCAATGGCCAGCAAGGAAAAGTTAAGCAAGCCAACTAACAATGCAGGCTACTGCTCTGCCCCCATTTTATAGAACTAATATTTTTAAGGCACTCAAAGAAAGGATAATAACAAAAAAGTCTATACCAGCTTTTATCCTAAAATTAATATTAATTTCATGTTGATTACCTGTAAATAAGATCAATCTCAGTACTTTAGATTGAAAAACACCAACATTGATAACTATGATACATTCAAGCTGAAACAATGATAGATCTAATTCGCTTGAAACACAAGCATTTAAATTCAGTACTTTTCCTGAGAAAGCCTCAGGAACCTTTTCAAATAACTTCAGTAAAACGTATTCAAAGATTTCTTTAGGTCACCTTTCTAATACACAGCTATATAATTGCCCCCTTTTTTATTACCGAGGTTGCTATGAATAAGCAGTACACCATTTTACCACTTGATGGTGCCAAATGTTTTACTCACTTAACAAAAGCTAAAAACCACCCTAACACCGGGTCAACCTTCTGAAATACAGTTTAAGTTTAAGCTTAAATAGTATTTCCTTTTCATAGGACATACACTTATCATTTGATATCATGGGTATTTGAAGATTAGGTATTACTATTCACCTGCTTTAACTTCAGCACTGAAAACTGTTCTAAACATGTGTATCTGCCAGGGATTCATCCGGCCTCCCCCTCTCAAATCCCTTCCCACTTGGTGTTTACACCCCGTGGGTAAGGACAGGTCTCTAGTGTGCTCCCTTTGCCCATACACATCCGTGTCAGTGTGTCTGCCCCACAGCCACCTCCTTTCCAAAATCAGCATCGTGTCCTCACCATTCTCAAGACACTCACATACGATTGAGTCCAGGATAAAATTAGATAAAATTAGCATCTCTGAGCAGGTTGGCTCAGCAGTGGAATGAGGCTGATCCCTAGCCCACCATGTAGCATCACCATAAGCAGAGTTAAGCGAAAGCAGGGGCAAGATTTTTCAGGGGGGCTCTTAGCTTAGGTTAGCACGGTGCAATTGGTAGGGTTGATTTGATTTGTGACAAAGAGCAATACTAGAGCTTAGAGGCAATTCACCATTAGAACAGGAAAAGTCTAGGTAATTAGAAAGGACGTGGGTGAGGATCCATGCTTGGTCCTCAAGACTTGGGCATGATGAAAAGACAGCAAGGATGGAGTGAGAGAAAGAGCTTGTAGTTGCTTGTGTTAAGGAGGCTGGAGGCAGAATTTCCAGGCAAGCTGGCATTTTGCTGTAGTGTGGCTGCACACAAAGCACTTTTCAAGGCAGGTTTTTCCTGGAAAACACTTCTTGCTTCCAACTGCTCAGTTAGCTCCACATTTTTATCTGCTGTCCTGAAAGCAGGACACAGTAATGGAAAAATTAATTCTGAGCTTTCTGAGACTTTGTTACTCTGCCTTTTGTTTAAAAGAACATTGCTGTTTGTTCTATGGAAGACATACACTGTTACTGCTCTCCTCCCCAATTCTCCCCTTCAGCACCCACCCAGCTTGGGATGGGTGGGTGCCAGGGGACCAAGGATGGGATCCTTGATCAGCACACATGCCTCATCATAATTACACGTACGGTTCAGTACAGCATTGCTGCCAGTGCTGCTGCTTCAGCATGTGCGTGAGAATTAATGTCTGAACCTAGTGCAATCAGATTATACATATACAATATGTACATAGTTAACATATACTTTACTATAATAATGGTTACGACAATATGTAATAATGCATATATATATATATACACACCCTTCTAAACTAGAGGGGGAAATAATCTGATGTTAGAAATAGGTTACTATTTTCCTATTTCACATAACCATTAAAGCAAAACAAATTGCCTAGTCTAACAGTTTGACTATACATATATTGGTCCACAATGTCCATAAGAAGGCTGGAAGTTTTTCCGATGACTTAACTTCCTAATCTGGGTGGAGAAAGTGACAAGCAGGGAATTTTTCCTTCTGGAAAAAAATCTGCCCTTTAGCTTTAAGGCTACATAAAAAGTCAGCAGATAGGTGAAAGGGGAACATTTTGAGTCATTTAACAAAACGTTCATTATCCCTGTAGGTAAGGGACAAATGTGGATTGAAAACTAGTTGAATATACAAAAATACCAGAGTTGTGAAAAAGGTCTGGGAAGGACCCAGCCCTTTTCCACCTAGGCATATATCAGTATTTTTCTTATTGGTATTTGGAAGGAAGATTTTTTTCTCTTACCAGATTATTTAGCTTTTGCTCAGTGCATAGTTTCTTGCAGCTCTTTTGGAAGCAATAATCTAGAGGGCTCTTTACTGCTAAAGATGGTAATCTAAAATAGAAAGAATAACTGCTATAATGTAAAAGAGCTATTTTTGAGATTATAATATTGAGGAGACAGGACATATATATATAGGCTTACAAAGTGGGAAAAAAACCCAACAAAGCTACATTTGAAGAAACATGGAGTAATAAATAACTTCATCTAAAAAAGCATCAGAACTAATTTTCTTATTGTGTCTCAGGTCAAACATAAATCTTTAAAAAAAAAGGTTAAAAAATCCATATAAAAACCCTACATTCAAATAGAAACTTGCATGCTTAGTGCCTGATAGCATTCCAAAGATTCAACATCAAACTGCTGTCACCTTCTTGCTGAAAGCAGTTATGTTCAGACATGCTAAACCTTTAAATTACGAGTACAAAACACTGGTTTCAGCCTCTGTACTACTTGCCGTAATGTTTCAACTAAAATAGTTTTAAGTAGTTAGATTGATAAAATGTGACTCATCAACAAAGATGGCTATTTTGAAGTTGTAACAGTTATCTAAAAGTATAATTTTAAACATTTGTATTTACATAACATCAGAACACATCAGTCTAAAAAAAAAAATTGCTACTAAGGTAATTTCTAGAATAAATAATGGACTGATGGATCATTTCCAGCTGGTCTTGACACTTTGTTTATTCCCAATGGGTGCTTCACAGCTCCCAGCTAAGAGCCCTTCCTGGCTCCTGTGAGTTGCTCTAGAAAGATCCTGGATCTTCAGGGTAAGTAGGAATAGGATTCATTTACATTTCAAACAACTTGGCCCCACCTGGTGTGGCTCATCACTACTTACACAGGGAGCAGCTTTTGTTTGTACACACTGCATTAAACTACATCAATGGGTATCTGAGGCCTCTCAAGGCGCAGTATTTATGCGGTGGCTCTGGCTTAGCAACACATCCAGAGGCCAGAAGTGAAGCAGGCAACAATTTCTGTTTCTGATGGGCTAGGTCAAGTCTGCAGAGCGCCAGAGCCTCTGTGCTGAGGCACTGATGTGTCAAGTACCATGCATAACACGGTACGTGACCTCTGATAAAAATCTCTGAGGGGTCAACAGAATCCTGTGCTGGGTGAATACATCTTTCTTGCACAGTCACACACAAAAAAGGGAGGTAACACTAATTTCAACTACCTTTGAACTCATGCACAATAAAATGCAGAGTATGCAGCTGGCTAAAATCTTTTTTGAAAACATAATTATGGTCCACTATTTTGCAAAATCTCTCAAAGACATAGGTTTTTACCACTCATTTTTCAAGCAGATTCTTCCCCTTTAAAATATGAGTTTGGGCAACATTTTTCATACAGATAAGGCTGGTGCTAGGCTCCTAGGTACATGGCACCCTTTAAAAAATACCTCGCATCTGTCAAATCCACTGGAGCCAGTCATACAGTGACCCTATCCCATTTCAATGCATTTCTGAACAGTACTCCAGTGATTATGTCTACTCCAATTTAGTTTTCTGTTCATGAGCAAAGAGTACAATATTCTTATTCAGTGAAATGGCTATGTTTTTTCCTTTTTATTACATGCAAAATGTCTCATAAAAGTGCCTTAATTTGATTAATAATAAAGAATATGGTTGATGTGCTGTTCTTCTACTGGGTCATTTTTAACCTTCCTTAACTCCTGCACAAATTCAGTAAGTGCCTGGGTACAGAAGACTGTGTCATACAATATTACTTAAACATGATGTAAACCACTAACACACAATAAATCTAACGTCACATCTCTTAAGCCACTTGATCATTTCCTTTTTCTGACATGGTGGGCTGTCAATAAAATAAGTAGGCACGAAATGAGAGATTTAGCAAAATGAAGTGCTTTGTCTCCTAAGGTTTCACATCTTTGACAACATAATCAGACTGAGTAAGAATACTTTTTCCATGTATAGCTATATTGAACTGTATAGGGTTTTGAATACAAACTCTTAACCTTACTGGTTTTAGTCTCCATCTAGGTAAGGAGGCAGACTTTGGTGCACTGCACGGCTCCTGCTGAACCAAAATACTTTGGCTCTACCTCCAGAGAACTGGGATAGTGTTTTCTACAGCTAAACAGGATGGAGAGGCCACCTCCTCACCATCCTCAATGGATCACTGCTGTGATCTACTATCACATTCCCCCTACCTAGCGACCTTCAATATAAGAATAAAAAGAGGATGACCCCAAAACACTGGAAGCCCAATATCCTGTCTCTGATAGTAAACAAAACCAGATATCTGGGGAAGGATGCAAGATAGAGCAAAAAAAATATGTCCATCCACTGCTGTCTAGGCCTCCAAACATTTTTGACTCAAGGACTTCATGAACCAGAGTATCTATACATTTGGTGAACTTGCCACAAATTTCTCTCCTGTAAACTGCTCTAGTCTCCAATTCAGCCTTCAGCACCTAAAATATCCTTTAGCAGAAGATTTCACCTGTCCTTCACTGTTTGCATCAAGATTCACCTTTTTTTTTTTTTTGTTACAGCTTCTGCTACCCTCTTTTGATGTTCCCTGGCTCACCATCTCTTCAGGTAAAGGAATACTTAGACACTAGTTTGTCTTTCCTGCATCACACAAAGACCTTTGTAACAAACATGATCATCATTATGCATCATTTTTATCATTCCCATGCTGAAGACTCTTCCTCTATTTTGTTTGCTGTCCAAAACCCATTCATTTAATCATTGTTACTAGCTCTTATCTTTACTGTTATGGGTAACTCTCCATCATTAGCATAATTTGTTACTCTATCACTTACCTTTTTCTCTTCACATCATTTGCACATATGTTCACAAGCAAAGTCTGAGCACAAAGTCTCTGTAGAGTTCAACTGGCATCCTCCCTTCACTGCAAAAGATACTTAATTCCAACTGTTTTCTATCTTCCAGTCACACAGTGTCCATATTGTCCACATGGTGAGATCCTCTTTCTTAGTCCACGTCTACTTAGTTTCATTTGAGGCTGTTGTAAGGAATTCCACCAATGATTTCTAAAAAGTCAAACAGACCATGTAAACAAGATGACTTACTGACCTGACAAATACACTTTGTGGTTGGTAAGGCAAGGCTCCTTTATAAAACCCATGTTGACTTTTCTGAAGCACAACAGCTTTACCCACGTGGTTGCCAATTCTAATCGTGCTTTCATTAGCCAGTATTTCACATATCCCAGTCTAACAGATTATGTCTCATTTTGCGGCTGAAGCCAAACTACTAAGCAAATGCACGAGAAATTCAAATACTCATTCAAAAATTTTGGAATGTTGATTTGTTTTAATTACTAATGCTTAAATGTAATTTCTTATGAGCAGGCACAAATGCATCAATGATTTAAGGAAAACACTTATCTTTATTTCCTATAATCACTATTTCAAGTGCACACAATGACACGTGTCAATCATCTGAAGGCAAGCATCTAAAAATTGCTGTTATGTATCTGTAATCTCTGTGGAAAGCATTAGCCCCATTTACTTAGAAAAATACCATGTTTAAATTCAAAGTCTGCTTTTCTGTCTTTTGTCAAATGGTTTGAGATTGCAAGTGAGAAGTTAGCCTTTAACTTCAGTTTGAGTTCTAGGGATATCGATTTCTTTGGCCTCCTGACCATTCTTCCACTGCTGCAGGCTGCATGCTAGAATTCCTGCAGATAAGGAACCTCTGGTATGATGCCCTTGACATTTGGTTGCAAATCTTGACTGTTTTGGAGGGGGCTGGGTGAGAACTGAAAGGTTTGTCCTTGGCTAGAGGCACCCAGCAGAGCCGTCAAGATTTTTGCTGTGTATTTCACTGCAGGGAGTTGTTTTTCAGCTTTATTTCCTACTGAAATAAACAGCAGTCAAGTGTGCTATCTTGTCTGCCTGAGCATGAACATGCAAATGCAATTTCATAATTAGGCATAGTCTTTAAAAATCCCCAATACATCAGACAAAACATCACATCAATATTGTCAATTCACAAAGTACAGAAACTGAAAACAGCTCCTTTCCAGAGAAAGAGGCACCTGGTTCAATTAATGGATTACATATTTCAAATTTAGCAGCTACAGACTGTTTTCTCTAAAAACTGTCTCTGAAAGAGCTGAAGCTTCAGGAAGTAGTCCAACAAGGGAATGGGAAATTTGGATTCCAGTGCTACTTCCTCCTCATTTTGAATTGGGTTATTTCAAGCTAATATTTTAACATATCGTGAGAAGGTAAAGTCTTGTGTTGCATATTAAGATGCTTTTAAAAGTGAGAGCAATAGCCCAGAGATGACACCACATAGCAGGGAGTATCTTAACATAAAAATATTCATCATAGTACACTGGCTTTTTACATCTGTTTTTTTTTTTTTTTTTTTCCACCGTTACGGCAGTTAAAGACTGAAGTGACTGTGATACAGTGTTTGTATTTGTGTGAACACAAAGATTCCAAAGTTTAAATCATTCAGTAGGATTTGTATAGGTTTATATAAGAATCATAAAAAAAGGATCATGGCTTTAAGTAATACTCCCTGCATCTGGTCAAGTATCATTCATGCATACAACTGTTTAAAGAAAGAGTTGAACATTCAGACAAGTTTTCTTTTTCAAAACTTTATTAGGTAGACGTTACTAGATGACATTGTAAAACCCCTTGTGTGCAAGTGAACGAACTCTACAATATATATCTTCCCACAGTTCATTAAATCCGTAACATTCGCCTATTTCTGAATATCAATTCTAAGACAGGTGGAGCGCATTCAAATGCTACTTTACATTCTTCCATTTCATCATGGGGAAGCACTTTTGCAGTCTGTTGGTTAACAGGGGCTTGGGATATCAGTGTGAGCGGAAGGAATGCCTTTAGAGGAAACGAAGTACCATAAGGTTTTACTTACGAACTTCACACTATGAACACCGGATCCATTGCAAAGTCTTTTAAATTAAACTGCCTACCACGAATGTGATTGTATTTAGCAAAGTGAAGCAGTACAGAGACATACCTATTACTGAATACTAGTGAGGTAACATTTTGAAAATAAAACTGTTAAAAAATTCACTTACTTTCAAAAGGTCCTGTCCAGCAGGACAAACATTGGCAGAACACCTTCCCTTGTATCCATGCATGTATGTGTGCATATATGACTGTGTCCACTATAGCTTTTTAAAGAACATGATTTTAGTTATACATTCATCAGGACAAGTTTAAAAATCAGATATTACTATGGTAGATTCAACAGAAAACTTCAGCAAACCGTCTCTGGACCTCCTAAATTAAAAGGCACTCTGAAGAGGGTAGCAAGAAATAATCTTTACAAAACATTGACGTGAACTAAAGCAGCCACAAATGTAGTACTCAACATGCTTATTGGTATACATTTAAAATACCAACTTGAAGATGGATTCTTTGTAAAATATTGCCCAAGAATATCAAATACTTTTGTCAAGTTATAACATGAAGACCATTGTTGCAATACTATGCAACAATAACAAAAAAAAAAAATAAATCAGCAAAATGCAAGAGAAAGATAATGGAAAAGCCTTATCAGCATTTTGACTGTGTGCCTGCTGGTTTTAAGAGAGAAGAATCTAATTTAAGGAAATAACTTTTAAAAATAAATAGTAACTCATAAGACTGAAGTAGTATTTTAATACATGGTGCCTCTGATTCCATGAGTTATACAATGACTCAGTTAATACCTAAAAACTGGAGATAATGCTGAAATAGGAGCTATTAAGATATCTGTAAGACTGATAATTCACTTATAATTTTATTGCAGTATGGCTCCAAATCAAATTCCCTATCACCAAAGGCTTCAGGTATGCAAGCTGTTTCCTGATTAAACACTCCTGTGAGATATTTAATGAAAAAATAATTCTGCAAGTGACACCTATATTACTAATTAAGAACTGTAGGGGAAAAAAAAAAAAAAAAGAAAAGCCCCTCCTACAGTTCTCAAAAACTCACAAATTTCGGGAGCTCAGGAGATGAAAAGGTTCCAAGAAATATTCCTCTCATCTTCATTTTTCATTTCTCTCTCCTTTTCCTTCCTTCCTTTGCAAATTCTTACTGGAGGAAACCGAACACAGTAAAACCATTTTATGATAAGTTTACTATAAACAGACCTTCTAAGCATAATTTTTAATTTACCTCCCCTTTATTAAGTCAACTTCCTTTTAATAACTACCCTTATATAAATGCAGTATTTTTTAAAAGATAATTTCTAATGGAAGTTCATATAATTCAAGATAATTTTAGAAAAGTAACTTTTTATTGGCATCGGATTTCCAAGAGATGCACAAAAGTGGGAGCAGTCTTAGTAAGCAAAAACAGGTCCTTTGGAAAATCTAGATCACAAAAGATAAAATTCTACAGTCTTCTGGGAAAGGAAGTAATTCCAGAAAAAGAAATAAATCCTACAGTACCCATTTTGAAGCTTTCTGGAGAAAGTAAAAGGAATACTAGTTTTTCAGATCATACCTCCCACCACGCAATGAAGAGCTGGGCAGAGATCCCAGAGCTGCTCCACCAAGCTTGTTTGATGGTTTAATCCATTACGATACCCACCCCACAGGAATTACCAACTTAAATTAAAAATATATATGTTAGTTCAAGCTGGCTAGCACTAAAATGCTGTTTAACTGCTTTAAGTCCCAACCCAGCTAAAGTGCACCTCTGCGCCATGGTCCTCAGGGCTTCCATCTTCATAAATTGGTGCCAACGGGGCCTGTTTGAGCCCTGGAGTTTGAGGGTATGCATACCACTGGTTGTGGTCTAATTTAACTTTAGCTGAATTATCTTCTCTGAAAAGTTGCATTAAAACTCCTAGCTGGCTATGCTGGAAGACCAAACTCATTCTGACAACACATTTAAGATTCATTTCTGCAGAAGTCTGAAGGGAGAGATGAGAAGATAGGTGAACAGCAAGTTAAAAAACTCAGAAATGAGATTATCGGATTTAAAATAGGCAGATTACTTTGATAATTCATAAAATGGTAACTTCTTCACTAATGTAACATTTTTCAGTTTTCTGAGCAAACCAGTATTGGTTACTTTGGCTTAATACTTCTGTCTGTAGGAGCCCACGTAACAGGAATTCCCATATTGCTCTATGGAGGAGAACTAACACCTTTCATTTCTTTCCAGCAATAAGGCACTTACGCATTTAAAATTTCTCATTTTACAAAACACACTGAATACTGGAATTCAAGCACTGATTACATGGGTATTGCCTACCTCCAGTTTTTGTAACTTCTTAGTCATCAAATAAATATACTAAAGAAAGTTCTAATCACTGATGCATCTAGTGTGTACATAGCCCACACGTGGTCTTAGAAATGGCTTTTTTTAATGAATCCACAGTGTTTTGCCCAGTACTCCAGTTGTGCTACAAGCCTGTACACTAAAAAGGATGCGATTCTTCATCTCACTACCCTGACATCTTACCATTCAAATTAACCCTATTTCAAAGGCAATTCTTAACACCTTAATATATATATATATAAAAAGAGATGGGGGCAGGAGAAGATTTAGGATAAAGTTCAGCTTGGACAACCTCCTCAGAAACAGAGATCACGTTTTCTTTTTTTCTGCACCTATTATTCTTTCTCATCTCTACCATAGTCTAAAGGATTAACAAATACCTTAAAAAGTTATTTGAACTTGGTTGGTTAAGTTATGTAGCAAAGACAACTGTGCTGTTTAATTATGTTTTTAAAAATGCAAAACTAAAAGCCCTGAAGAAAAACAGATTTCAGCATTTTGCATTTAGGTAATTTATATAAAACAGAGTTAATCTTTTGCTGCTATAGCAAAGCATTACTGAAATGACTTCTTATGAGATCACATTTTCCAGGTTCAATTTTGTCTTCCGCCATTTTCACACATCAGTTTGAAATTATGGAAAGAAAAGCATTAGACATAAAGTGTATAACAAATGGAAATATGGTAAACATTTTAGGATGAGATCGTAAACATAGTGAAATGTAAATCTACCCCTGTCCATGCAATTTCTGGACAGGAAGCAGCAGAATGTAAATTAATACGAAGAACTCTTAAGAGTGCTTTTTTTTTTTCGCAAAAAGATAGTTCACAATTAAAGACTGAATCCATCTGCTTACCCAGCGCTTGCATAAGGCAAGAAAATGTTTCTTGACTGCATCAGCACTTTTATAGGGCAGGTTTAAAATATATGAACAGCTTGTTTGGATTCTGTAAGTAGGTTTTCCTTCTAAAAGAGGTATATGTGGCATTGTATTAGTAGCATCATGCTCAGTGACAACAGGTTAAAATTTCAACAATACTGTTTTCAGTCTGACAAGTTTTCAACATGATAAACACTGAATGGGGTTACCATGCAGCTGTGTTTAAGCAGGTATGTGCAAAATCATGCTTTTGCTAAAAATATAAAACATTTTTCCACAATAAATTTCTCTTCCTCTGACCGATTCATCCAAAGCACTTCAGATTAACTTTTCAATTTTTGACAAGCCAAATAGGTTCCAGAAATGTTTTCTTCTGCACAATATGCATTTTTAAATAAACTAATTGCTATTATAACTACTTTTTTTTAAAAAACAAACCCCAAACAGTTATATTTAGAAATAAGCAGCTGGAATTATGCTTAGAAATCTACGTTTTTCTTTTTTACTAGGAAGTAATTTAAGCTTACTACACGTTTTCACCTTGGAAATCAGAGCATGTACTCCAAGATCAGTTTTCATTTCCTTACCTTATGGTATTTCACCATCAGGCTAAGAGAAGCATCAGTGATTAATTGCCTAATATAACCACTCCATTCCTTACTGGAGAGGGAACGTATAGATCCTGAGCACAGAATAAGGAAGGATCAAGCCAGGAAGGTACACTCCTGTGTAACTGCAACAAGCTATATTCGTTAGTTTTATTAAGAAAAACGTTGTGGACTGTTGTGTTACAGCTTGAGAAGTACTTAAATGAAAACACTGCTAGTCCTGCAGTTGAATCAAGGCTCAGCTGGTTCTTCACATAACAGTAGCAAGACAAGCCACCAAATATATCAGTGATACAGCTTTTTAAAAATTTGTGTGCCCTCTTTTTCAAGTTTATGTGTTATTCTGAAAAATATTTAGTAGCTGTAATTCAAATTCTTACACTGTGCTAATACCTGTTACAATGAAGAAAGCAGAATTTTAAGACATGTTATTTAACACTATGTACATTGTTTCTAGCTTTACTGATGAGCCAAAGCATTAAGAAGGTCTATTTATTATATTAAAAGCTAGTATTCCTTCCTTTGAAAATTTGTTTTAATAAGAATGTTTGGAAATTCTTCCCTACTCCATGCCCTCTCCTGCACTTATTAAACAGCACTAGTATCAGCCTGGGAGTTAGAGGACTGGCTCCATAGTAGTTTGCACTTCTTCCCAAGTGAACTAGATTTTCAAGTTGCTGTAGAACAGCTATCAACATGCTTCCTAATATTTTTATCAAAGTATTTGGGGACAAATTCCATGTTGGCATAAAAGTGGGTATGACTTCTCTGGTTTAACAGGGCTATGACTGGTGTCAGGAATGGAGCTGACCTGCTGCAACTATAAGGCAGCAAAATTAAAAGAAATTAAGAAATTATCTCCCTAATAGTTTCCTCGGGTAGATTCTTCCCATCAGTGAAATTAGAGATCTAACATAGGTTGTGAAAGTAACAGTAACCCATGGTTCTTTTTTACAACTTGGACCTACACAATCACCATACCAAGTATTATGAATGATGCAAACTTTGCTCAAGAAACAAGCCACCACAATTACATTTAAAAAAAAAAAAAAACCACCTCAGAGTCTGCATGGCAAACTGTTTGGCCACTGAATAGAAAACAGTTTCTCAGACCTAACTGGCATTAGTTAGATTAGAAACCATTCAATCACTGGAGAATTTGCATCCTCTGACAGAATTACTGGCCTACCTACAGACCATTTAACATCTACAAGCTACAGCAGTCTTTGGAAGAGCAAAAACCCCCTTGGCTAAAAAGGATACCTGATGGTGATCCAAAAAACCTTCTAGTCAAATTGGCAACAGTCCCTGCAAATTAATATTTTTAATAAAGTAAAACATCATGTTGCTCAAACTTCCAGAGCCAATAAATAGATGCAAATTAAAAAAAAAAAAACAACCAACACCCTAACATACCAGGAAGAGTTATGAAGTCAACATCAGTAACATCAAAATCCTCCCTTACTTACACATTTGCACTGCCCCAAAGGAAGATAATAGATCACTCAAAGTGCACTATATTTTAATGACATTTGAAAGACATGAATATGCAGTTTATTATAGAGGAGGCTGTCAGACTAAAACTGATGGGTCAACTAGAGCACAAGGCTTCTCAGAACTTCACTTCTGCCCCTCACATTTTTACTCAGTTTCTTCTTCTCACCAGCTAATAGATTGATAGGAGGAAAAGCAACATTTTGCAGTTGCAAGCTCCTGGATAAGCTCTGCAAATACACCTTATGATGCTCTAAGAGGTTGCAGTCAGACTCATCTTGCCACTGATGTGCTTGAGCAGCCTTGAAACTTGACCCAATTAATGAGATACAACTGATTACTCTTAGTGAAGAAAGAGAAGAAAGGGAAAACAGCTCCCCTCCAACTGGTGTGCCCAGCCATCCCTCCCCAGTGGGAGCAGGACCAGGAACACACAGCACCATGCTGCTGGGAAGGCTGCTGCAAGGAGGCCCGAGTGCCTGGGAAAAATTCATTTCCAGGCAAGCCAGAAAGAGAAGGCTTACGTAGAATGGATTTAAGCATTTTCTGCTATTGGTGAGCAACAGCTTCACACAAGGATAAATAATCTTAAATATTAAACGTGGTAAAAGAATCCCGATGATCAGCAATACAGTAGCATGAAATCTGCCTTAGCAGGTTAATTTAGCTGCCTGATGAAGTTTTCTGCTAACAGAGATGGAGTAGAACAGTTGGATGGTTTCTTTAGAGTACAGTTACAAAAACCAAAAGATGTATATGTAAGAAAAACATCCTTGAATATCCTTACAAAGTTCATTCCATTGCTTTCAAAACTGATAAACTCTTGTAAAACAAATGAAATGACTTTGATGTATATAAGATTTTCTATGATATGAGAAGAGCTGTTTAAAAGCTAACATTTTATTGAATGAACTTTCGTACTAGACAAAAGTTGGTTCACATTCACCACATTTCAGTTGGTTATGTTACATAGTATTGATGGATTCAAGTGGGAATATTTTTATATGGATGGAAAAAGACTCCCATATCCTTACTCTGCCTGGCTCTTGAAAATTCTTCCTGTTCTACAGAAAACAAAAAGCAAATATTTTTGTCATTCACACTTTTTTCTTACAGAGAAAGCAAGATTAGACTCTCATTTTACAAGGTCAAAGATGCCTCATTTTGCTATGCGTGGAAAATGAAGAACTATTTCCCTTTGATTTAATCTGTCCTGATAAAATCAAAATGGCCTAGATGAAATGATAATGTTGGAGCTCAGATGTGTGTTCTTTTCCCCCACCCACAATGACATGCTTTCTGAAAACAAATAAATGCAGATCTATTATCTTCCCTTTTATGCTCTTTATTTTAGCACCTTAATTTCAGATTTTACTGAACTCTCATCAGAAACTGAAAACTGCAAAGATGGCAGAGTGAAAACAGCTACAAAGACTGTAAGAATATTCCACATATTTATAAAGAGCCAGGAAAAGAAAGGAAATTAATCCACTATATAGTTAATTACAGATAATCTCAAGTACTAAAATATTCTCAAGTGGAATAGTTTGACACCATATTACAGACTGCATTGCAAACCCAGATCTCTCTCACTCTCTGAGGTCTGAAAGTTTTTCTAAATAATACAAAAATATCTTCATTATTTGACATTTAAAGAAAGGAATATAAATCCCTGAGTAAGCCAAAAAGACAACTGATATGTATAGCCTCAGAAAACACACTCAAAAATAAGACCAATTTTAAGGCAGCTTCCAACCTCAGACAGAACACAAATAGAAAACTAATGTCACAGAAGAAGAAATCTAATTAACAGGTGGTTTTGCATTGATAAAAGGCTTTGAACTTTACTTCTAAATGTCATCACTTCCCTGCTTGCTTAACTTGCAAGTCTTAGAAAGGTACTATTTCTACTGTTATGACAACAGGGCCAACATGTCCTTAAATTCAAATGGAAATATTAAGTACTTGTTGACTGCTATGGTGTGCTTATACACACAGTTTCAACAAGAAAAAACTCCAAGAAAACAAAATCAGAAGCGGACAGAAAATAAGCATGCTAGCCAACTGTGGTAAGCTGTTATTTGTATTTCTGAGTAAAAAAAACTCATTTCTTTCACTGAGGCTTTGAAGTCAAAGTGAGTATCTTACAACAGTATTATGTTGGTGGGATAGAATACTATTTACTTAAAAGTTACAACTAGATTCAGATTTAGTAACAATTTTCAAAGAAAGTGGTGCAAAGTACATCCTCTCAAATTATATGCTATTTGCAGGCCTACATTTTGAAGTCTGTAGAGTCTTTAGGACATTGCCCATCTCCCTGCTTCCCCCTCTCCCCATATATATATATATAATCTCACACACACATATGTATCTTTAAACACACATACCAAAAAAAAAAGAAAGTACCTTCACAGTACAAATCCAATCTTCTTTTCTTTAAGATCAGCTTGTATTTTTAAAGTATGAAGTAGATATTTATCTTATTCAGTTCCTTTCTTTATTGTTTCAGTGTTCTGCTTACACAAATTTATTTTATACTTTTTTTTTCTTTTAAGTTGTATTTGTACGATAAATTTGGATTATAACTGAAAGTGAAAAAATTCTCAGTAGCTGACTCCTAATGCTGAATTACACTGCTGTTGTGATGATGCGCTGAGAAAGAGGTCTGGTGGCAAACAGTGGTACTCTGAAGTTAGGAAAAAAGAGCAAGGATCGCTATTCTCTTCAGATCATCTCAGAAGGAGAAACACTGGAAGCAGAGAATAAGAATGAAATGGTCTCATAAGAACTCATGACCCCTCCCCTTGCCCAAAATTCACAGATTTTCTTCATGAGACATCAGTGGATGCTCTAAGATGTTTGTAGCTGAACGAACAAAACGTGCTTTTTAGGTTATAAAATTTCATCAAATCAATCTTCACACAACTAGAGTGTAGCCTGTGTATTAGATGCCAAGTCAGAACAGAAAAACAGATTTCCAGCTTCCTTGCAAACACATTTCTTTGTACGTTCTGCACCACGCTTCAGGGATATCTTGGGACAGAACAGGCCACTGATACTTCTTGTTATCTAAACCCTTCAATTTTTTTCTGTACTGGGAGAGTTTCAAAACTCTGTACTCTTCTAACAAATCTGTCACCCCCTCAATCAGTATTAACAGACTGTCATAAATTAAATATTAAAGTGAAACCAATCAGCATATCTCTAAGTATCATAGAACTCCAGTACTAAGGCTATTTCCCTCTGAGGCACTGCAGTTTGGCGGTGGCCATCTATGCTCTTGGCCACTAGCAGGACGACTCAGAAGATAACCAGCTGTCGTGCTCTGGCATGTGACGGGGCTTTGGTATGCTGAACAGAATGCTGTGTGATGGAAGTTATTTACAGAAGTAGTTTTTAATACCAAAAGTAGTATGCTCAGTATACAGTAAGAGTCCAAACACTTCTAAGCATTTCCCCCTTAAAGGCCGACACTGAAGTTAAACGGAGCACATGTTAGCAGTTAAATGCTTTCTTCACAGGCCAAATCGGTAGTAGAGTTCTGGCTACAATACAGGCTTTGATTGTCTAGTTCAGAAACTTAGACTCAAAAAACCCTCCAGAGGAATAATAATTAAAAAAAAAAAAAAAACCAAACCCCAAAACATTTAAAAAGCAGCAGTCAGGGGGCCCATCTTGTTCAGAGTGCACCAGAGCAAAGAGGCTTTCTGGTCTGCAGTAGTGTTTTCAGCTGAGGGAAGATGGCAGGAGATCCCCCCTTCTTCTTCCAGGGTGGTGGCTTTGATGCTGTTACCAGCACTGTATTGCTCTGTTGCACAACGCGCGGATAGCCCTTGCAGGACCAGCTCAGTTCAGGTGAGTAGGGTCCATCCTTACCAGGGCATACCTGTCCGTGATCTTTTCCTCTGCTTTTTACAAAGGCAATAGATAGGAAACACAAATAAACCTGCCAAAAGAGAAAAATAAGAAGAAAAATCACAATTAAATGCAATCCCTTTTATGTGCATTATGTTCTTTCAAAGTATGTATTTATGCAGCTTTCCATGCCTCAAGAGAATTCATACAAGGCATCTGGACAATCAGAAAAAATACTAATCTGCAACAGTCTAAGTTAGAGTCTATAACAAAAGACTATTACTAGTCACCAGGGTCCCAGCTTTGCTCAAAGCCTTGTAAACAGTGTAGAACAGGTTTCAGCTATGATACTGAGATTACTTTAACAGTTGTGCTGGCAGTAAATATTGCTGTAGTTACCCAAAACTTGCCTATAAATAATCAATAGTTTTGGAACTGCTCATGGAGCTCTCATTGATTGTGTCTTATCTGGCCATACCTAGAATGGAACTTCAGTTGGGTATTATTGCTATCACTGCTATTGTATTACTGCAAAACCCTGTTAGTTTTTAATGTAAGAGAAAGACTGGTTTTTTCCCCCAGCATAGATCTTACCATTTCTACGCAAAATAAGTTTTGCTGACATTAAGACATCTTTATTGCTTATATTTTCAGCATAAAAATGCCACTAAAAAGAATAAATATTTAAGATATCTCTCTATATATATGTCTTCAGTGAACCCGACTCAGATTATTGATACAGAAAAAAAGATATATATTCTTAGCCTAAATAGTGAAATTAAAACAATATTCCTTATTTGGCCAGATGTATTCTAGAAAAGTTATAATGGTATTTTGGTTATACGATGGTGGGTTAGGTACAATCTTATTAATGTAACTATCCTGGTAGATTTTGGCTTTATTGTATCAAAATAAAGGTGCCACATTCCAACATGCCTCAGGGCTAGGCACACACTGCAAATTTTCAATGGAGTAAGTAGTTTGGCGAAAAGCTGTGAAGCAGCATGATCCCTGATTGACATATTACTGCCAACATAAACAGTGGATATGCACTTACATGAGCAAAATTATGTATTTATAGTTACAGCTTACTTAATGTCTGCAGGAGAATTCAGTTAAGCCAGGCAAAAAGCAGATTTGCTAAAACAACATCTACATTAATACGCCTACATTAACAGAGTTTTGATACTGTATCAAATGAGTTCACAGTACCATTTTTCATGATGGAATCCAATTTGTAATGAATATGTACTGAATCTGATTTTGAGATTGACTCATCATAATTTGCTGCTTTCTTGTTGGTGTGGTTGCATCTTGAAGCTGGAGGGCACTTGCCACTACAGCTAGTGCCCCAAAAATCTTGTCATGCACACGAGCAAAAACTTAGACTTGTGATCCTCTGGGGTGATTAAAGGGAGGGTCCAAGTCAGCCAGTCCCCAGCACTATGCTTAAAAACTCTGTTCTTTTTACTATGTTATCTATACTAGTTAAGGATTTTGGTTCAGAAATTCTAGGAACAACAAAATAAGCTAATTGGCATAAAATGAAAGTAAGAGAAAAAGTACTCTAAAGACAGTTTTTAAAAGAAAAAAGTCTTGTGCTTTATACTAAAATGGTATCCATTAAATTCTCTCCTTGAGATGAAAATATTGAGATGCCATACTGAAAGTCACTACAAAAATCAGAATCAGGCTCATTCACATAAGTAACTCTTACCTATTACAACAGCTATGGCTCCCAGTGCCAGTCCCAGAACCAGTATTAGGGGTGTAATGAGTAATTTTCCAGCTGAAATGCAAAATTCATTAAATTAAAATAAGCATTTTATTTTTCCCCTTTCCAAACACCCATAAATATTTCAATATCGGACTCCCAAAAGTGGGTTCATTTTTTTAATGTTTTACCAGGATTCTTATTTGCAAATTCACCCTACAAATCCAGCTAGGGAGCTATCAGCCCTCAGCCAGCTCCCTGCACACACTTCTCTGTGGCCTCTTCACTCACCACAACTCTCCTTTTGTACATTAACGGTTTTGCATTCGACAGTTTCCATTCTGAAATCCCTCTGGCATCAAAAGGAATGTGATAGCTCTAAGCCCACTATCACTTGGCTCCTCCGGAATCCTACCGTACGGCGACCCCCCTGGAAAGCTGCCAGCGTCTTGGAGAGTTTAGGTTAGCTCAAGGAGATGAGACCATCGCTTCTAAATATGCTTCCGCTGGCTTTAAAAGGCTACGATGAAGTCCTCGTGTATGGATGTGATTTAGGTCTAAATCAAACCGCAGCCAAGTCTATTTTGGATCAACATTTAAAAGGACACGTTGCTGCTCGTACACGAGTCCGGCGGTGAGGCTGCGCAGCTAGAGCATAAGACACTAAGCACAACTAAAACGTGCTCGTATTCTTTGCTTCTGATGAGTTTACCATATGCAGAAGTGCATAGAAGGAAGACAGGACTCCGTTTAAAACACTTAAGTTGAAACTCAACTTTGAATCCAAGTTCTCTCTCTTGCGTTGCATGATTTCAACTAAATGGCAGAATCTCCCTGGCTGCGTTGGGCGGCTGGATCAAGGACATCATGTGTCTCAGATGTTCGGAAACGCAGCAGGGCAGGCATTTTTTACTGATCCACCAGCAGTTTGATCAGGGATTTGAAATTAAGCAATTCTTGAAGATGACCATGTTTTTGAAAAATCACCTCTACAAGGGAGGAAAACTGGGTTTGTAACCTCTCTCTTCCCTGCCCTTCCCTCTCTCAAGTCCCTTGTGTCAGGTTTCAGTAAATGGATTACTTCATTCAATAATGATGCAAACCTCTCCATAACCCGAGCCACTAATTTGGGCAGCCTGAAGGAAAAACAAGATTTTTTGGAAATATTTGCAGCAGCTAAATGAATTGCTTCTTTTTATGCTCTGTTTTGATAGCTTTTAAATTTCAGGAGTGCTGTGGGTGGGAAAGATTAATTCCTAGAAGAAAAAAATTGGCAAATATTATTGGTATTACTCTAGTTGCTAGGCATCCTAAAGGTAAACCTTCTTGGGACTCCACTGCACTGCATTCTGTACACACAGAGGCCGTCAAATAATTCAACAAGACAGGAGAAGGAATGTAGAATGATGGAAAATGTAAAGAAAACTCCAAAAATGAGTGATTTAAAACATTTTTTAAAAAAGCCTTTCATAGTTTCAAAGTAAAGCATATAAAATATTATTTTAAAGTATGAACTCTACATTAATAACCATGTAATCAGAATGTTAGAAAATTATGACATTTAAAACAAAAAATTATTAAAAACCTTAAAACACTAAACCGATGACTAAGTGCACAGAAACAGAGTCTGCAGAAAGGGGTGAGCTAGCTTTTGTCTGTTCAGACACAAAGAACTGTTCCTAAGCTAAATCAGTTTAAGAACTTGTTTACTTATATTTGACAAACTAACTCAGAGTTGTAATAAAGCACAAATGAGTGTCTTATTCCTTCTGCAGGTGAATACGAAAGTATAAGTATTGTTTAGTTCCAAAATCTTATAGGACAAATTATCTTCCTTTCGTTATCAATGCACTTTTTCCAGAGGTAAAATTTTAAAAACAAAACAAAATACTTTTTCTCCTTAGACTACCACCCTTAAATACTTTATTTTTCTTTACCTTTGTAAACTAAAATTAAGGAACAAGTTAACACAAGGTACACAAGACTTTTACAAGTTACCATCAGGTAAGAGTACAAACAGCAGCAATCACTGCAAAGCAGCAGGTATGTACCTTTCATTCCAATAATTTTTTATCAGCATTTAATGAAACAATTATAAAATGCTTCATTTTACACATCCGAGTTAAGCATTACTCTAGATCCAATTCCAGTTTGACACACATCGTTAGGCAGTGTGATGGATTATGAGGCTCTTAATCACAGAGGGAATGGCAAGACATCAAGAAATGCTGATGAGACTAAGGATGTTTTTTGGAGGCACGAGATTTCCTAAAGGTCCACTGTCCTATGTCTGTCAGCCCTGAGACTGCTGAGACTGCAAGTGTAAAAGTTGCCCCAGAGCTGAATAAAATCTTGTGTCATTAGTCCATGTGGTGAATCCAGCAACAGATTATTTGTTTGGTCATGTTCAAAGCTAGTTTTTAAAGATAACTTAGAAAGAAACAGTTGTAAATAAAACAAGACTAAAATGAACAATTCTACTCAAATTAATGGCAAACTATTTCTCCACTGCATTACTCAGCATGAATATTTAGACATCTGTGGTAAAAACTGTATTCACAGATGACCCAGGGGGGGTTGCACTACTTGTGATATAAAGAATTACGTTTTTCTGCAAAATGAGGAAAAATGAGTATTCTCTCTTCACATAACTTTGGGTTTGGTTACGAGTTTTAGGGTAATACATACAAAAAAATCACAGAAATCCTTAGCAAATTCTTTGCCATGTAAAAAATTATTATGCTAGGTTTAGGAAACAAATTTAATCAGTAGCATAAGAGATATAAAAAATTTTGTCTTCCAAGTCTAAATATCATTATATATTTAAGTAATAGAGCCACTGAAAGTATCTACTTACAAATCTAAACAGTCATATTTCTGTAGCTTTAAGTTCTAATACAAGTTTGCATCTGTTTTTAAAGAATCCTATCAAGTGTATATAGGAGACTTCTCACAAATCAGAACAACTTAAATGATAAAGTTGCTAATGAATGAAATGCATGCTTCCTTCCGCAATGCTCAAAGCCCACACACATAATGTGAATCTTGCACTCTGGCTTGGGACGAGGGTCCATGTCAGTTGGATCTGAAAACAGGCTGATTTCAGAAGACTATTTGAAATGCTGTTTACTTTGCAAGAAATTGTAGTTTGCTTTAATAGCATCATTACATGTTGTGCCCTGTTACATCTCCATTAAGTAATTAGCAATTGATTTTGAATATAATTCACCCAAGTGGCACTTAAGTGGCATCTTAAGTACATTTAAGACAGCTGAACATGTTTTTTCTTTCTGTGCAATTCATCACTAACTTCAGTTATAACCAAATATCCTGCTTTCAAGAACTTAGCCAAATAATTACTATGGGAACAAAATTTTTAAGTCCACTGGGACTGAGGATTTTACCTCACCGTACTGGTCACAGACAGAGTTTCTCTAAAAATATGCTGGATAGAGAGGGGAGTGAAATGTCCAATTCAGAGACCACTTCTGCACCCAATTTATTTTCTTTTCCCTGCGGTTTCTATTACCTTTATAAAACCATTGGTTTATGAAGAAATGTATATTTGAATTTATGCTGCCATAAACGCTTTTCCATTATTTTTATTACAGAACGGTTTGTGATTGTAGGCACAAACATTTGCTTCTCAACACAACCCATGACAGTGTGCCAGCCTGACATGAAGTGTTCTTTCCTTTCTCCGCACTCCACCCACCCAGATTTGGCAGAAACTAGCCAAATAACCTTTACTACAAAATAATCACATTTGCTTAAATAATTCTTTCCTCTCCATAGCAAGAGAATAAAATAAAAACTCACTAAAGAATCTAGCAACACCTCACCCTTCTCCCACTGACAACCAAGATAATGTCCTCTTAACTTCCACTTCTTAGCTAAGTAGCAAGGCATTTTTCTACAGGAAATCCAACCTTTATTTCTTGCTACATGTTACTTTAAATTTAGAGACCACACTTCTAATGGCCTATCTCTCTGCTACCATCTCCTCTTTCCAACACCTTCTGCTGACCCTCAGAATATACAGTAACACCTCCCGATGATAACACTCCACTCTTGCCTGGTAAAGCCTTAATGTATCTACATTTACAGTTCTGTCGACCAGGACATCTCTGCACGTTGGCACGATTCCTAACTGGAATTAATAAATTCTCAATTTTCAACTTGCTCTTAAATGATTATGCCTAAGAAACTTCAGTTCAAAACAAAGTAACAAAAAAATAATCAAGGATCTTGACAAAGAAGAATCTGATGGAGGGTCTATAAAAGAAAAACATGTGAGGGTAAGCAAGCTATTATCATTTACTCATTTTTATGACAAAAAGTACACAATAAAATTATCAGCAATCTATTAAAAAAGCAAATCACACAAGCTCACAACAGAAAGATGAAAATACTTTCTCTACACAATGAAGTGAAATCTTCGTAGTTAAATCCTTTGGCTTCTGTCAAGGACAACATGGAAGCCAGAACTAAATGTAATAACTATATAAGTTGGTACAGGATATGTTTATTAATAGTTATTAAACAAAGGTTCAGATACAAACATTAACTAAGGAAGTGTCTAAACCCATGGTTACTGGAAATACACAGTGAGTGACATCTTATTTCTAATTGTCCACTGCTGGGGACAAACTCAGTCCTTTACCCTTGGCAATCAAGTTTTTTTGCTGTTTTTGTTTTGTTTGCTTTTGTTTGATGTTCCCCTCATAATTTTACAGGCGTTCAATTTGTTTTAATTCTGTTGAAGTTTTACAAGGACAGCCAATCTTGTCAAATTTCCACTATTTAAGGTGTCAGAATCCACAGCATTCTGAGGCTTGTGAGTTTCCCACCACTTTGCAGATCAGCAAGACTGGCATTCCTGTGTGCCAGCTCTTGTGTTACTCTAAAATGGAAATTACCTAGTTTACTTACTGGAACATGCTCGACTCAGGAGTATTGTTTTCACCACAGGTCTGCTGACTGCTATTTCCACACATTCAGTCTCTTACCTTTACCTCTACATTCAACGTTACCAATTGATAAACTCATAGCATTTCTTCATCCTAGGTGAATTCCCAGTCATCCTCTATTTCAATGCTTTAATTCAAAGTACCTAAGGTCCTACTTTCCTTAACAGGTCCCCATTTCTTGACACTTAATACAATCATTTCCTATAATATTATAAATAGCTTTACATGCTGTAAACTCACTACAATGACTGACGTTAATGCATATACAAGGTATAACATAAGGTAATAATCTACTTTGTTAACAATTTTTCTTCTGCTTCTATAGGTTGAGATGGTTATATACCTGGTTCAAAAGCAACTTAGGAGTGCCTTTTTTAAAAATAAAAAAAAATATCAAGCTTTTGGCGTTATATTCCTGCAAGATAAATTAATGTATACTGTAGTATTGTGTTTTAAACTGGATTTTATCTGAAGCAAAGCTAAAAGAAAAGTATCCTCCTATTTAAATAGGCTAACCTGCATAGTTTGGTTTTTCAAAATCAGGTCAGGTTCAAAAACAATGCTTTATTCAAACAAATCCTTGACAGGGGTTCATTTAAAAAGGGTTCCTGCTCTTACCCATTTCTCCTATATGCTTTTAGAATAAAGATCATGGCCAGCAATATGCAGATGGACAGTATTTTTCCAGTTTGCTTACATGTTATTAAAAAGGGTTCTTGCCCCTGCCTATCACCTCTCTGTGCATCTCTCCACAAGGAACATTTATCCACTCACCACAGACAGAGCCTCGCACTAATCTCCTTAGATGTGGTCTCTCGGGGAGGTAGCGGTATTTGCATCCAAAGATACTGAGGTTTGAGGTGTGATCCCCGAAGAACCGGAGCTGGCGATATCTCTCCCCACAACGGTAACAGAAATTAGTGTTACACTGTGAACAGGTCATATGGTCACACCCTTCTGTTCTCTGGATGTGGATCTGTATGAGCAGAAGAAAGAAAAAAAAAAAAAGGTTTTTTTCCCCTCTCCCCTTCCCTGTCCCCCGGTCAAGCACAGGGAACAGGCACTACCCCATGCAGTCCACACAGCAGAGGAAAAGGCACCACAAGGAACCCCCTGCTTAACTCTGCATTTCCAGAGTTGTCCCAAGAAAATAGTTTTCTAAGGCATATTTCAGAACATCAAACGTGAGTTATAGTTATTTCCAAATCTCCAAACACAGTTTTCTATACAATCCTCCTTCTTTGTTTAAACACTGTATCAGATGAGAATCTGAGTGATCCTGGCCCTTAATGAAAACTTGCTTTTATTACTGGAAGTAAACACATTAACACCAAACTTTATTAAAAATAAAAGCAGCAGAGTAAATATAGTTATGAACTCTATTTGACCCTTCCACAGATGGGTTTCCTTCTTATGCCACCTGTGGCCCCACTCCCTTTCCCACTACCATTGCTAATTGATTTAGCATTTTGTAATAAACACCAGGAAGACTGCTGTTAGAGTGAATGATTTGAAGAGTATGGGATTTTTTTTTTTGTAAAAAAAGAGAAATATTCCATAAACTGTATAAAAGAATCACACCAGGCTTTCATAATGCCCACAGGACAGCATGAAGCTGGGCTGCCTAGGCATCTTTTTCTGATTGCCTGCATAAATACCTCCATTCCTGTATTTCCATGTGCTCTTCTGCAAAACTGGTACCTTCTTCGCACAGATTTGTTAATGCTTCAGTTTTACTTAATAGTTCTGAGTCTTAGGAGAGCAGGTAGCCCTTGAACTGAGTATTTCACTAAATCACCAACAATTACCTAGCTACTTCTAAATCTTGGCAATTAAAAATACAGCTAATGGGGTGGTTAACGGGCACTTTTCCTAGCTCACAAAAATTGTTTAAGATTCCCTGTCCTGAGATCATACTCCACAGTAGAATGGCAGATAAAATTACTTAGTAATTGAGGTTGGAAGGGACCCTCAGAGGTCATCTATTTTAACCCCTAGCTCCAAGCTGGGCTAACTTCTAAATCAGATCAGATTACTCCAGGCCTCATCCCACTAGATTTTACAAATTTCCAAGTATGGGTATGTCACAGTCTCTTTGACCAACCTGTCCCATGCTTCACCATCCTCCCTGGGAATACTTTTTCCCCTTATATCCAATTGGAATTTTATTTGTTGCAACTTGCAATGGATGAATGAATGCCTCCCAAAATTCTTATCCATATCTATATGTATTTATTTTGCAAGGAGGTACAGGTAAAGACAAGACATTAGCACTCAGTGACCCTGCAAGCACCAGAGATGCCAAAAGCTCAGGTACAACTAAAGACCTTTTCACCTCAACAGAGGTTTGACTCCTGGTGTATCCCATGTTCTTGAGAGGGTGAAAGGCGTTTGTTCTCCAGTGCTCATCAGAGTTCATCTGGGACCTGAGAAATCTTGCTCACCTGAAGAGCTACTGAAACTGACATTTTACAAATGTAACAAAGTGGTATTTTCCACCAACTGGTGAAAGATTCCAGGGCCGATGTAGTTAACAGTAGTTCCAGGTACACATACCAAGACCCTTGTGCCAACAGTAGTGGGCCCAGAATTCATATTTCTGCATTTTCAAATGCTGCTTTTACACAGACATTGCATTCATCAGAAGGGATGCAAACAGACTGACCAAGTAATTATCCCCCTCTATCCTGAGGAAGCCTGCTATATCACAAATGCCCTCTTTTCCAGAATCACCTGAAAAAAAAAAAATCTATTGCTGGTGAGTTTTTTTAAGCATTGACTGCAAGCAAAGTTGAATGAAAAGTCTACCCAGTATCATACCAATTTAACTTCTGAAGTTATACACTATTATCTTCTAAAAGGTATATTGACAATTTGACTTTTGCTTTTACTTTTCAGACTTTATATGAAAAATGTTGACCCTACGCACGCAGTTTATTTCATTCCCAAGAGATTAACTTGAACTGAAATTAAAGAATTTTAATAGTGACTGAATGTATTTTAACAAATTAACTTTAAAATTTAATTCAAATTAGTTTTTCAGGGGACTGAAATTCAGACAGCAACTATACAGCATTTTGCAATTTTAGAGGTACCTTTCCTTCTCTGCCAATTCAGTGACATATCTCCATCTTAAAAAATGTAAATGATGGAATTAGATCTTATGACCCTAATGAAAATTAACTGGTTGCTTTCTTTTCTTTTTGAATCAAGACTGTTGATTTTTCCTATCTCTTCTCCAACTTACCAACCCAATCTAGTTGGTAAGTTACCATCCATCCCAGCTGAAAATCTGTAGAAGCTTGGAACCTACAAAAACTCAAGATACAAACCAAAACTACTTCACATTTCAAAAAATAAATTCATTTTAGTTCTTGAAGTTCTTTTGGTTCTTGAAGTTCTTAACTTCAAGGAGCTGCTGGCAATAGTTAGGCTTTTTGTTGTTAAAACCTTTTCCTTTTTTAGGGAGGAAAAGCTTCACTAAAAACAATTAAATAAAAAAAGCCCTCCAACCTTAGATGTGGGGCTTGGACTCCCTATCACGTGCAGGCAGGCTGACGGTGCCAGATGAACGCTGTAGGATTCAGTCAGGCTGCTCTCAAGCCCAAGATATGACATCTCACCAGATCAGCTTCAGCTCTGGTTCACGTGGACGTGCCTCCCTCCCCTCAGGATAATCCTCTGACACAGACAGATTACGAGTCTATAGGTTGTGAAAGCGATCACTGATGGGTCAGATATCACCACAGGTGTTCTCGTTGTGTTGGAGACACCCCAGCATGCAGCAGGCATCCAGGAGAAGGCACTCGCTATACTTAACTGTGGCCATGTGGGGTTTGGTGCCTTCTGAGTGCAGGGTCCCCCATCAGCATGGTGGGGATGGAGAAGGCAAGGTGAGAGCATGACAACCGCAAGCCCAGTTTTTGTCCGCAAGCATTCAGTCACTTTTTTCTGACTTCATCCTGCACCCAGAGCCTGCCCAGACTTAAAGACACATCCCTCACCTTATGGGAAAAAGTTTCCTCATTCAGAAACCCAATAACGGCTCCCAGAACAAGAGTGAAAATTACACACCAGCAGCAAAGCACTCAGAGTCTTAAGGAAAGAACTGAAATAGCACAGCGGCTATTTCACACCCTCACTTCACCCCCTCTCTGTATGGTACTCTCACAAAAATTTTCCAAGGGAAATTCTTCCTCAGATCTCTTGGAATCGGGGTGGCCATTTCTCCTCTGCTCCTTCTGAAGAAAACCTGGTGCGCAGCTTTATCCTTTCCTATAGAAGCAAGGACCCTCCTCCCTCCAGAGGCTGGGAAATAATTCTCAGATTACCTTCAAAAACCATGCCCCAAGTTATTTGGTAACACTCATAGTAATTAGAACAGTGAATCCACAGATAAGAAGTATATACTCCTTGATTTACATTGACATCCTTGTTTACTTAAATTTCTGCTGCTGTTCAAAGCTGTCTAACCCAGAGCTGCTGTTTGGTGTTTCCTCAGACTGTTGTTTTTGAAATCTGTGGTAAGATAACACCAACATGAAGTACTTCCTTGGTTTGCTGAACTGTAAAAACACTTGTGGAAAAAATGCATTTTGCTGCACACATTTTTACAAGAAACTGTAAAAAAACCAAAACTCTAGAAGAGTAGCAGGAAAGACAAATAAGGTTATAGGTTTTATGAAAAGGCATCTCATAATATGTAGCAAATTTTCCCTTGTTAGCCAGCTCTCTTTAGAACAAGATCAGCACTTTTTTCAACAGGTCTTGTTAAAAAAAGGGTCTATGCTGAGTTCTCAAATAGCATATAATAAATTTAGTAGAGGCTCTATTAAAAAAAAAAGTCAAAATAAATTTTAAGATATAGTTTTAAAAAGTAGCATTTTATAATATTTCCATACTGATATATAATCATAAAATAAATCTACAATTACGTATTTTGACATTGTGGAACACTTTTATTTGCTTACGTGAGCATATCTTCAAAAGACTAGGTAAATATAAACTATGCCTATTAGCTGTGCTAAAGCTGTGTACAACTACAGGGAAAAGGAATCCTAGTTTAAGCTTATTTAACAGTGCACACTAGTATTCACTTACAAAGGATAAATGTTCTTTCAAAGCACTTACCAAAAACACTGAAGAAAAAAAAAAAAAAAAAAGCTTGTGAATACTTGCCCAAGGACCTGCCTCACACACCCCCACACAGGAGGGCTCCTGTTTTTTCACCTGCGTGCCCAGACAAGATAATAAGTGTGCATTCTGCTTCTGTGGTACAGCTACTTAAAGAAACAGTCTCTGTGTACATATGGGTGTGTATATATAACAATATATATATTTTATATACATTATATATAATATATATAATGATATGTAATGTATATATAATATCTGTAAAGTATGGCCACAGTTTACATTGTAATGAGTGTGACACTTTGGAAGGTACCAGTAATTTTATAAGTTATCTCAAAGAATTTCTACCTCTACTGAAGCTTCTACCTTCAGTTTCTTTTTAGTAGAAAGATTAAATATTAATACCTTGACACATAATTTATTATTGACTTTTCTCAATCCATCAATTTTAACTGCTGCAAGTTTTTAAACCAAAACATGAAAGAGGTTCTTTAAATACAATATATGCACATATCAAAATAAAATATGTTGTCACCTGAAACATTGCCTGTGTGGATCTAGGACAAAGATAAATCAAATAGTATATTACCAACTCTGTTTTCTCTGTCACTCTTTTCTCTATTTTATTTAGAAATATGACAGTCACTTGATTCTATGTCATTTTATATAAAGAGGGACGGCTCGAGAGAGAGGCAGAGAAAGTATTGGCTTCAATCCCCAACCCCAAGTTGTTAACTGTTGCTATGTTTATCCCCACATGCCCAGACATCTATTAATGCTGTGATGAAGATAACGAATGCTGTACAAGATGTGTTTTTTATAACTACTCAATAACAGATCAAGAGGGAAAAAACCCAAAAACTACAGTAGCAGTAACTGCTGGCTAAGCGTTTCTTTTGATTACTTGCAGGTTATAGATTTGATTTAAAAACAATAGATATAAACATTTTGGAGACCGTAGGCAAGAGGAACTTTTTTCACCTCTGCAGAAAATATCAGGAATGTGGGTAGCGATATGGCCTATGAAAAGGTTGAACTCCCTCTTTGATATTCAGTTAGAGTATCGCATCACCTGACAAGGCTTGTTAAGACAGGTTCTTTTCCTGCACTAATTTCATAACTTTTTATAATCAAAAGAAAATAAAAAAACACCCAAAAGCAGTGTGAGGCAGTACAGAAAGAAACCTAAAGTCTTTTTGGAATTAATTGTCAAACTCATGCAACTTGAGGTTTCAAAATTAGTGACTTAACCTGCATAAGCTTCAAGCATCCTGCCTTTTACATTGAAGATGGGGAAAACAGTTGCACATTTGATATTTTAAAATTTAAAAAATTCAAAATAGCACAGAGTTAGCAGTTCTAGTTATTCTGTCTTTCCAGCTAGCAGTCCTCTTTCCCTTCATTTTTCACAGTCATACTTTTTTACTTGGTGCATTTACTTCAATAGCTACATCATTCACATTGTCAGAAAATCTTAATCTGGATACAAATTAAAGGATTAAGAGCAAAACAGATACTTCTTCCCACTTCAAAAGGAACAAAGTTTCTAAAAGCACATTAGTGTAAAACTTCCCAGAAAACGAACATTTTTAGAACTGGCTCAAATATCTCAACTCTTACCAAAAGGCAAGCTGTTAAAAACTCTGTTCAAATGTCACGTGTGCATGGGAGGAAAGGTAAACAACCAACTGCTGATTTCAGAGCTTTCTGAATTTTGCTTAGTATTTTGAAATCTTTCAATTTCAAGCTATGGCATCACAGGCATTTCTTCCTCAAGACCAAAATAAGATACTTAGTAAACTACCAAACATTCTCCTATTTGCAGAAGGTAAGGGTCAAATTGTGAAAAAGCATACTGTGGACTTAATTTCCTACCAAATGGTCCTGCTTCTTTAATTTGTCTTCTCTGTGAAGGAGATGTAGAGCAACAGATGAATTCAAGTGAAGTACTCCCTTTCAAAAAAAAAAAACCCAACACACACACACACAAAAAAAGAGACTCCCACCACCATGATGCTCTCAAGGTTTTAACTTAGTACTCCATCAGTAGCTGGAGATAAGTGCTTTGAAAAAGTAGCGAAGAAATGTAAGAGCCACCTTCATTAAGGGCAGCCAGGGCAAGGGTGTGTGGGCCTGTTGCATCTCATTTGAGTAGTAGGAAATATTTCCTATCCTGTAAGGGACGTAACGCTTTTAGGGCATAGGACTGCACTTCAGTTTGTTCAAAGTGAAACTGATTTATGAGAAAGCCTTGTGAAGAACTGACATTTAATCCTAAAAAACCCTTTAGTTTTCCCAAATCTTAATGTCTCCCTTAGTTAACATGTCAACAGAGTACTTTCTGCCTTACTCAGAAACTCAGTTCACCCAAGCTCTGTAAAAAGGGACACCATATCTGTCTTAAAGCTTCACATTTATTTAAAGCTTTATGTTAGGAAAAAATTGTACCATAACACACATTCGTTACAAGCACACATTAAAACCTCCTCTTAGGAATTCTCTAATTTTATTTTTTTTTTTACATGCACAGATTCTGCAGAATCAGTGCGGGAACCAGCAAGTACACCACCTGATCAGTTTTCCTCAGTGGGTCATCAACAAGAACCTGCACAGCAAGCGTGAATTCTATTTCCACTGCCGAGCAGAAGCTACAAATACTTTAAATACCTATTTAAATGGTTTGAAGCCACTACCTGCAGGTCAAGGGAGAGCAGCTCACCTTGCATTTTGGACACTTCTGGGCATTCCTCTGCCCGTGTTCGATTTCGTTGGCCCAGTGACGCAACAGCTTGTCTCCCTTCTTGTATTCTTTGCAGTTAACGCCTTCATGCCAGGGAGAGTGGCACTTGAAACACCAGACAAATTGGCAAGACGGACACTGGATCTGTACAAATGAGAAAACACCACATGTTTACAAGGTGGGCACTGACCCCACGGGAAAGCCCATTTTAAAACCACCACTCTTAAATTAAGAGACTAGCTGCCCAGCAAAGGTCTAACATCTTTTGAAACCTCTATTTCAAAACCACAAGAAGTCGCGGAAGATAACTTGTTCTTTTTCTTTTTTAAAAACAGAAAAATATAGAACTAATTTCTGAAGCCAGGGAACATCCCAATCAAACAAAGCACAAGTAGCTTGGTTTAAATATAGGAACTGCAGCCCAAATTAACTGTGTGGCTCAACTGCCAAAAGACAAAACCCAGAAAACTTACTCAATTGCCTCCAATACACAGGTGAGACCACCTCAAAATAAGATGACAGTTTTCAGTGCGGTGCATCTCAGTGTTCTAGTTTTAAGTTTCTCTGCTGAGGTTATTGCCAGGGATTACCTGGTCTTCTGAAGGGGCTGCAGAACCCAGAATGGATTATGAATCTTATATTACAAATAGTCCTGGGAAAAGGGGTCAAGAGCAAGGGTTCTCAACCAAGGGCCGCAACTGCCACCTGGCAGTCAGGCACCTCTTTTTGCTCTTGATTTTGTAAGGGTGAGCTGAGGCTGTGCCAGACAGCCTGCCTGGTACAGACCACACCGAACAGCAAAACCCTCAAGCCAAGCTCCTTAAATTGAGAATGCATCTATTCTTCCCACTCCTTGGGTTTTAAAACATTGCATCAAAAAGGTACCATTGTCATTATGTCTTTCTCCAGAGCCTGGCTATTTTTTGGAAAAAAGCTATGGCAGCTGCTGTGTTTGTAGAAGGAATAAATACAGGTACATTGCAGGGCCTTATCTGATGAAAGCCAGGCCCCTTACCTGGATCGGGACTAAGGAAAGCAAGAATTAGAAGCAACGTTAGACACAGGCACATCTAGGCTCCCGCAACATCTTCACTTCTGCTGTGTTTGGCAGAAAAACGAAAGACAGGAAGGCACTCCTCTCAAGTGACTGACAAGCCCAGTCCATCAGCTCCAGTTGCAGCCCATGCCTGGCACTGCCCTGGCTTTGTACCAGCTGATGGATGGGACTGAGGAATTCAAACAGCCAAAAAGCCATCTTTTTGATTGTGTCTGTGCCCAAGCCTGGTTCACCACCAAACTACAGATGTGTCTGTGTTGGCTGTGTGTGGTGTGGGGGGTGCTGGTCAGGAAACTACATCCTATGCTATAGTCACATGCGAAGTCCCAAGAATTAATTTCCCAAGTCCTCACTCCCACTACTTGCCATGCCTTCTGCTCAGACACGTCAACTGGTGGTGTGCTGCCTCAGCTCCAGTGAGACTCCAAAGTAGGCACCCTGATCTCCCTTATGCATTTTGCTGGGGGATGGACAAAATTATTATTTATATGTGCAATTCCTACTTTTGTCACAACCAGCAAGCTAATACAAAGCCAATCTGATCTCTGAGGCATGACCGAGAAATGAAGCTGTCTGCTACCCTTAATGCTATTCCCCAACTTCTATAAACACAAGCAGCATTTAGTATTTTGCCTTGTTTCACATTAAAAATCTAATTGACACACTGGCTCAACTGAGCCCTTTGTCAGCGGTTGTCTTGTCTTGTTTTTTTGTTTTTTTTTTTTGTTTTTTTTTTTTGTTTGTTTGTTTGTGTTTAAACACTGCAGCAGTGTGTAATAGCCATAGCTTCATTTGTACAAAGTGATGTACAAATGTCTGCACACTGCTGTTTAACCAAGTATTTTACTTTTAATGGTGGACTGTATGATGTGGTGCTCAATGCTCACCTCTTTATGCCAAGCCACAGATCTACAGATCAGCAAATGCGACAGTGGGAGTTAAAGGTCAAGAGAATTACTGATTTTCTCAGTACACATAAGACATGCTGTCCCTACCAGGATCCTTTGCCTGGCCATAAGGCCAAGTGCAAAGAAGGGAAGCAGCCCAAAGAAGTTGATACAGCAACATTTTAGTCAGTCACCATCTACTAGTCATTATCCTTGTAAAAAAAAAAATAAATAAGAGAATTTAAGTGTTAGAATACATACGTTTACTTTAAATCAGGCAGACTCAGAGTGTAATATTGTAACGGACAAAATTCTGGTATCTTGTACCTGGTGCAAGCACGACTTGCTGCTTTCTATAGCCACAGAGTGACATTTTTGCTAAGGCACACCTCACACAGAAGAGAGCTGCACTGAACACATGCTTCCTGCCAATGGAATAAATTACTGAAGACACAGGTAGGCAGCTCAAAACCAGAAAAGAACAACAAATTAAGTTTGTTTGTAAGGAAACAACACATCCACGTGTGTGGATTACAAGTAGTATTAGTTTTTGCATGAAGACACAGTAATGTCTAGGCCAAGATAAGGTATAAAACAAAAACAATAAAAAAATATAAGCAGCGCCCTGTCTCCAATTTCTTGATATACTGGTCCAGATGCTAAACCAAAAGAAATACACTACCCTGCATCTCTGCTTCCCAGATGAATTCTCCTAATAAAACCAGCTTAATAGGAAAGAAAAATTTCCACTCTGAAGTACCTGAAGAATGGCATATTTATTGCTATTAACCAAACAAACAGAGCTGTTTCCTTAATCCTTTAGAAATCAATATGCACAAAACAGATTAGATTACTAGCAACTACTCTGCCCAGTATCTCTGGATCTTTTTTTTCCTTCCCCCTCTTTTTCCTCCTGAGGCTTTGAATTTACTTTTTTCATTAATGCAGTGACCTACTGCTGGGAAGACAGATTATAGCAGGCATCACATTGTACTACTCAGTATTTCTTATGCCTTAGCCAAAGATGAAGCTTGTAGTCACAATTAAGCGTTCTGCAATCTGAAAGCTTTTATCAGTTGTAGTATTCAGACATTTGAGATGGAACATGAATGCTAAAACATAAAACCCCCACATCAACAGACCTAGGAAGCTGCACGTTAAAACTTCTTTCTTAAACAAAATGCCATCATAATTTAAAACATAAGTTTTGTGGGTTTGGTTTTGTTGTTAGGTTGGGTATTTTTGGTGAAAATCTGACACAAATTCATTACAGGCTCTATCTTTCTATTATAGCACGCATATAATTGCAAGAAATTCAGCAGCCACCAGAATATATATTTAATCTTCTACACACACACTGACATCAGATGTTTCCAAACACATAACTTAGAAAGTCCTGAAACACAGGATGAGGCTATAACCACATGAACTCAGAATAACATTTGTTACCGTGAATGGCCCTCACAAACTGAAGTAAACAAGTGGGAACTGTCTACTTCATTACCAGGTTTGGAGATCCTCATTTTCTCTTCCACATGCTGCCCCTTACAGCACCTTCCACAAAACTGAACTAGTAAATAGTTTTGACATTTTGAATGGACCACTTGACTTCTTTGCTGTTCAATACTGTCTGAACATACAATAAGCAGGCAAAGAAAAGTAATGTCTTTTAAGTATTTGTGAACCTTATTTTTCTTGGAACTAGAGGTCACAAAACAAAACTCTAAACCTACGCAAACTTGGATGCAGTGTGACAACAGTGTGCTTAAGAAACACAACAGGGAAATTGCAATTACAGCAGTCTTTCAAATTCTTATTCCACTCTTTTTCTGCTTTTCTGAAAGAAAAAGAAGTCAAGTACAATTTGCTTTATGCTTCCTTTTTAGTGTGTGAAATCATCATAATGACCACACAGAAATGCTATGTATAATTTAAAGCAGTAAAATATATTATAGTACAGCAAAGAAGACAAACTATAATCTGAAAAAAACACCGAAACATTATTCTAGTCTTTTTTCAAATGTTTTTCCTCATACAAACATTTTTCCATTTGTTTTACGACTTCCATTTCAGTCAATCAGAATTGAGAGGACGAATACATACATGAACTTCTATGCCATTTGGAGGTCAGTCTCCCTTGAAATAGAAAAGATTACACAACCTCTCTTACTAACCCTTTTGGTTCTCAGCTTTCTAAAACACTGACCTTTAAGGCTAACATTTTCCATTTTCTTAGCTACTCTCTTTACTGCAAACTATTTTAACTATCATTTTCCTCACCTCCCAGGAAAAAACTTTTCAAATTGGTAGGTAAGAGAGATGGCAATAGCAAAATTGACTGCACATTAAAAATATTCTGAGAGCCTGAAGCTGCAAAAAGTTCTGTGGGATTTTCTGCTGTTTAGTGGAATGCTAGCTATATAATATGATGGGCAAATTAATTGTGCAACTAACTGATTACATGAATTATAGTCTCTAGCTACAGCTACCCAGTCACTTTATTCCTGCCATAACAGCTGCCACCTCCTCATCACCAACACATCACCTCTGAACAGGAGATGAAAATAAACAACAACAAAACAAGTCTTGTATTCCATTGGAGCTGATCTTTGATCCAGCTCCCAGTGCGACAGCAAAATATCAACAAAAGCAAAAACAAGCTGTCAGGAATGAACAGCAAAGAGGGAGAGCACGGCAAGATCACCATGTCCGGAGCAGTTCAGGCTCAAAGCAGACCATAGTGATGTGTAGCCACAAAGAGATCTGCTACTCAAGGTTAAAATCTGATCCAAAAAAGAAGGGAGGAGATTGATATGAACTATACAGCTCCACTCTATCACAGCATCTTTGCAGGTAGAGATCTCTAATAGTTCTATTGCAAAAAGTTTCAGAAACTCTTGATTAGTTCAAACAAAAGATAGTTTATATAACAACTATTGAAAAAACATTTACATTTCCAAAGCCAAGCACTCAAGGCCTTCTTTTATGTGATGCATATCTCTGAATGGAAGTAAAGAAGAAAACTTCATTATGAACCTCACAGGTTGGTAAGGCAGAAAGAGTCCAAGAATCAAAAACTGCTTCTTCATGGCAGATCAAAGAATTAACATTAAAACAACAAGTGGAAACAAGATTTTAGGGAAAAAATATCTCCCCAAACCCCATAAAAAACTCAACAAACTCTGTCAGAACAAGCCAACATACATACTCTTGTAAATTCCGTATCTGTTCCATGCATGGAAATTGAACTACCAATTTTTGCCCCTTTCCTCTGCACTTTGGCATACCAGCTATGACCAAAGGTTAATTAGGATCTTGTCTAGGATCCAAGACTAAGTCTTACACTCTAAATTTAGGTCATAAGAGATGGCAAAGGGGTATTTCCTTACTTAAAGCTGGACCCATTTGTGATACAAATATTTGATACAGGAAACTAAATAATCACACTGATGTACTGTGCTGTCCTAAGTGGCACTAATGGAAGAAGAAAGGTTTGGATATAAAAGTTCCCCTTTTCTTCCCCTCCTTCTCTCTCAACATACATACACCTGCTAACTTTCTAGGCTAAGCACACCAAGACTTTGATCTCAAAACTGAAAAACAGCAGCAACAGCAAACTGAACTGCTGGGCTTATATCAGTTTAGCTGACGTAAACCAGCTATAGTAAGGAAAATGAATCTACCTAAGAACTTTGCTATTTCTTTATATTTAGATGTTAAATTTATTTATGATTTTAAATACTGTATCAAATTTTAGGAATGTCATTAATAACTTTTCAAAAGTATCTGTTCAAACGCACTCTTGGCTTTTACAGTGCTTTCCTTTTGCAGTGCACGGGAGAGTGAAAGTACTGGCACAGAGCCCTTGTGTGCAGTGATCCTACTAGTAGGCTTGTGCGTAGACTTTCCCCACGCATGACTCAGTTCTTCTGAAGGCAGCACTTCCAGTGCTGGCGCAGAATTCCTCTGGTGCAATTGCTGGTTTTATTGCTTGCATGTGAATATGCAAGTCTTCCAGTCTCCAGTCAGATGTCTCCTGTGCTATATGTGGAAGAAAATGAGTCTCTACCTCCAGAGAGCCTATAATTCAAGGCACAGACCAGTTACAATCACATAAGAATCTAAGAAAACTGAAATAATACTGGTCAATAGCTATGCAGGCAGGTAGTCAATCACATATACACAATTTATACTAAGCCTCCTTTTTAAATCTTATCCCTGCAGCAAAACTCTCTTTCTGGTGCCAAGCTTAAAATAAGTGACTAAAACTGTACCTATGCCAGAAAACAACACAGGTTCAGGGAGTAGGTTGAAGCCCTGGACTATGGTCACCCATGCTGTTTGCTAGCACTCTCCTAATTATATTTCTGACCAGCATCAACCAGACATTCTTCCAGGCAATACCTGGCCACAGCTCAAAGGACACAGTTTGCCAGAATCTGTTCCCAGGAGGAGACTTGAGCTCTGTAGATCAGAGCCACACATAATGCAGAGGACCAGGGAACTGCTTCTGGCTTGCACTATCACACAGCCTCCCATTTCTTCTGATTATGGGAAGTGGTGGAAACATTTTTGCTATAGTATTTTAACTCATAGAAGAGCACTGGTGGGAAGAATGACCCATTTTGTGCCTTGGGGAATGTTCTCAGAGTTGGCATCCCATGATACAAGAGCTGCACCACCTGTGACCCACATCAGTGGGACAGTAACAGCCTCTGGCACCTTAAGAGAGGCTGCTGAAGAAGCATTACAACATCTACCCACCCTGGACCACGCATCCTGTCTACACCTGAGGGAATGCTAAGCGGATGGGTGAAGAATGACTGTGGGCGGAAGGAATTTTACCTGCAGTTTTTATTTTCTCCACCTCTGTAAACTGAAAATGTCAAGTCCAACAGGCACTGTGGCATGTAATTCAAGCACTGCACAGATACACATAAGTAGCTGATAACTCAGAGTTAGCTTTACCAAAGTTTCAGCTCCACTGGATACACAACCTTCTACCTTTTAATCTCCATACTGGGCTGAATCTTATGCTGTGTAATTAGGGCTATCTAAACAGTCATCTAAACTCCTGCTGAGGAGAACTGGTTTGTCCAGGAAAGGCCAGCTCGATCATGAAATTAAGCACAACAAATGTAATAACCGGATGGAAAACTAACACAGAGCATGATGCTGCAGACAGAATCTTCATCGTGTAGCACTGAAATGGACATTCAGCAGCATAATGCTGCTCCTACCTGTAATCTCTTGCTTATACTATGATATCAACCAAAGGTAAAATTTTCTACTAAAAAAAATGCTGTAAAAGTTTTTTTTTTTCTTATTTCTCAACTTCTTTGTATTGAGAGCGATGAGATTACAGAAAAGTATAACCTCTGTTAAGGGACTGAAGAAATCAAAATCAAGAAGTGGTACAGACAAAAGCTCTAGTTCTAAGGAAGGAACAAGCCAGCAGTGTAACACCATAAATGACCACAATTCACTTGCTCAGAGCTTCAGGGAAAGCTTATCTTTGCTGGAGTTGTGTGTCTAAAATTATCCATTAGAGTGACAAGCTCCCTTCCACAGTCTCTTCTGATCGTGACAATACTGTTTGCATGTCAGAGAGAAAACACTCTTTAAATTGTGTCAGGACAAAATTATGCCACCTGCCAAAGAAAGAAGGACTGAAGTTCAACTGTATGAACTGTTAGAAATCACTTTAGTTAATCAGTGATGTACTGCACATTCACATTCCTAATCACAGCTTGCACACAGTCCCAGTGATGCAAGAAAACTCATTTAATGCCCACCAAATGCCATCCTACTTCTGCCGTGCCATTTAACCCTGGCAAACCTGCTCACTTTGTATTTGTTCTCCAATTTGGCAGGGGTAGGAATGTGGCCTCTCCTCCGGAAGGTTGTAAAGTGCTTGCACTGAGGGCATGGCTTGGTGCTGGAGTCAATGCGGCTGAGTTCCAGGAAATATTTATACTTGATGATGTCGTCGTGAGGCAGGTTATAGAGGACAGTCGTTTCATCCAGGTGTTCGCTGCACTCTGTGATCGGGCATTTTATATCTGCTTGTCCCAGCTGC
The DNA here is from genome assembly GCA_004320125.1 of Scolopax mira. Lineage (NCBI taxonomy): Eukaryota > Metazoa > Chordata > Aves > Charadriiformes > Scolopacidae > Scolopax > Scolopax mira. The sequence continues at coordinate 120,620 of BJBW01002766.1, forward strand.
ACCTGCATATGAAAAAAAAACAAACCAGAAGAGCTGTATGACCTTTTGCTTGGAAAAGGTAAGCAAGCATTCACGAACTGTGAGGAAATTTAGTTTCAAGTACTGTACCAATCCACAGGCTATCAAACACATCATCTTTGAATTATTTTGACTTAGTCCAAGCATATTGCATTTTTTCCAGAGAGTATTTTCAAATTCAAACAGAAAAGTTAATTACCCTTATGACAACCACAGTTATTAAATGTATAATCTCAGTCTACGTACCATGTGGAAGCACTCTGTGAAACCCAAACAGGAGTCCTAACTAGCAGCACCCCTCCAGCACCCCATGCTTTGGGTTGCCATGGTCAGCGCTCCACTATTACGGCTCATACAGGCTGTGAAAAAAGCAGGCAGTGAAAACATTCAGATACTGCTTCACTGCAAAAGTGTGCTGGGAATCACAGCACAGAGAAATTAAGTGAATTTGGGCTCATCAGTCTAGTGGCTCTGACTCAGTGCTAGCCTTGAGCTGGCTCCTGCTCGGCAAGTCAGTGCCTCTGCAGTCTGCTTCCACGCAGCTCCTTGTACGCCACGCTGCAAACACAGAAAGCATCAGCTGAGCCTGGGGCTGACCAAGCTAATAAGTTTTCCCAGAACTCAGAGCTAAAGTTTAAGAACAGCCTCTAAAAAACCACCCTCTTCCCCCTACTAAAAAACCCAAAAAACTAAAAAAAAAAACCAAAAAACAAACCACACACACACCAGCCTAAAAAGATGACCAAAACAAAAACACACACAGAGGCAAGCTCAAGTTGAACAGGGCTGAAACTGTTGTTGATCTAATGAGCCCTGATGGTCCATACGGTCAGATACCCACAAAGTGTTTCCAGAGCTCCTGGGTCTGAGAAGAGCACTGGACCTGGGTCTGTACCCTTCACGCTTGGCAAGCTTTAACAGCTTGGACTCTGTGCCAAAACAGCAGATCCCACTTGGTCTGGAAGCAGCGGAGTTGCATTTGCTTGGCATTGAGCCCGAGTTAATAAACCCTGCTGGATCTCAAGAGTCTGCAAAGACCCGGCCTGAGCATGTTTGTGTCTGCCTCCAGCAATCTTGAATGAGAGAGTGTTGACTGTACAAGTGGAGCTGACCACCAGCCCAATTCATTCCTTAGTGAGTGTCTCCATGCAGAGAAAAAAAAAAAAGGATTTAATGGTTTCTTTCTAGGAATTACTGTCTCAAGGTTGGCAAGTTTGATTTTCCCTAGACTGCTTATTTTTTTAACAGGCTCTATTATGGGAATCTGCCAAATACTACACTAAATATGATAGGAACACCTCAGATTTGGATGCAGATCTTGCTGCTGTGCGGTGGTACCAGAAGACATGTCAGAGACTCCTTTAATGCAGTATTTAAGCAAAGAAAGGAGAAGAAAAAAAAAACTGCAATGAACACAACCCTGTCACTGCTGCCTCGGCAATGGAGCCATGTGGACTTTAGCTGAATGATAATTAGTCAGGAGACAGAATTAGAGGAGTCATAACAAAATAGTACAAACCCCAAGGCTCATACTGATTAAAAAAATAAAATTCATATTGCACTACCTTTGTTCTCTCAGCAACGCAGATAAACCCAAGCAAAGAGGTTCGGTACATGTTAGAGGATGGCAGCAGCCCATCCCAGAGCAGAGCAGAGCACAGCAGAGAAGACCTCAGGGAGCAAGTGCCCTGCACAGCCTGGGCTCAGGGTGCAGGCAGATCTGCCCACAGTGCTGGGGAGGGGCAGCTGCCCCAGCAATACATCCATTCTTAGCCCTGAACTTCATTTCCAGCTCTAAAAAGGGGGCAGAGCCCTTCTGCATGCAAACAAGGCTCAGCTCAAAGAGCTGGGCTTTTACATGGACCAGTAAAAGTACATGAGGGATATGTATTCAAAGGTATTAAAAATAAAAAAAAACCCAACAAACACAAAAGCACCAAACCCCACAAACTACATGCTGTGGAACGTCCACATCTTGTTACATTAATTCACCTGCAGCAGCATGCAAAAATTGAACTTGAGCCTATGACATGACAAGAGTGACTCTTCTCAGAGGAATCACCCAGTGTATCATGGAGCTGTGCTCAAAGCAGATGATCAATCCAGCTGTACAGCACTCAGAAATGCTGAACTAGCAAAACAGCTACAGAAATATGAAAATGTATTGCACTACTGGCAAAGATTAGCATAAGCTTCTGTTTAAAGAAGTGCAGTTACAACAATTTAAACCAAATAGTCAAATCGCATCTACAACTACTTCTGGGTTTTGGGTTCTTTGCTTTCTTTAAGCATTAGGGAAATACTAAGAAAGGCAAGCCCTTTTGCTAAGAATAAACTAAGCTACAAACAGAGTAATGCTTCACAGCGAGAAGGCACATTGTATGTGGCATCTAAGCTGGTACTTGAGAAGTACTGCTTATATTAAACGCTAGTTAGAACAAACCTGCAATAATAAAAGGAAGGAATACAAAGTTAAATACTTTCTATATTCCATGCCTACACAGAATATGATTAATATATGTGTTAAGAGTCAAATGTGGCTTCAGTGTTTATTTTGAAAATGTTTTGCACCCACTTTGAGTAAATAATCTTTATCCTCTGTAATAGTTTCAGCATTTCAAGTTTGGCAACGATTGATCCTTTTCCTGTGTTTTGAATAGGACTGAAGTGAACAGAGCTAGTTTGCTTATTAGCAGTAACTTCAATGGAGCCTTGTCTTACCAAAACAGTCCATCTTTGTTTGAACTAGCATCAGCAATTGATGCAAGCACAGCTTTAGAGGTAGCCTGTTAGGCTGCTGCAGAAGGTGCTATGGAATGGGAAAGGGGAAAAAAAAAATATCTTTTTAACATGGGTCAAAATAACTGGTTTTATTCTTTTCCTTGACTTTTTTTATTTAAAAAGGAATTCTGAAGAGCCTTATCCTTCAATATCAGCTCATCACAATGTCAAACACCAAAGTTTTAAGAAATCTTTGAATTTCAAAATACCACTGCGTAGTAAGAACTTAAGAGCTCTCAGTATACACAACAGTATGGTGTATTTTCACAGCATGAGGAACGACTCAGATATGTCTAAAAGCAGCAGAGCTGCAATACAGTGTACAATGTCAGGCAGCATCCTGTCCTTACACCCAGCTGTGCCTCACTTCTGTGAAGCATCTCAGGAGGGACAAGCTCTGCCTACAGTTCATAAGGAGAAAGCAGTCTCCTGGGACATTCATCCTACAGAAAGGTAACACTTATCTATAAGGAGAGAAATATGTACGTCCCCCTAATTCTTGACATTTTATTTGAAGAGATTAGAGGAGGAGTGGGTATGAGGGAAACACAGCCAGACTCTACACTAGTCCACTTACTGCCCCAAACAGGAGGGATACCAGCAACAGAAGAAAATGGCATAGTAATTTAAAGGCAGAAAATTATTTCTGCCCCTTGAGCTTTATTTTTTTTTTTTAAAGGAAATGTTTGCTAGCTACACAAAAAACAAAGTTCAAACTACACTGGAAGCACTGATTTATACCTGCCATTTAGCCTGGATGCAACATAACCTGTGCAGGCTGTACTTGGGCAGCCATTAAGAAATATGGTTATATTTCTTAAAGAAAGGGCCATTCTTTAAAAGTAGACTTATATAAATGAGCATTTTCTAACTGAAACTTGACTCTTAGTTCAGAGATGCATAACCTAAGTCAACCAGTAAATTGTTCTTACTTCTCACCTAAAAATGGTGAGAGAAAAGTGAACAGTGTTATGTCTAATCTGTATCTCTGTAGACAAATTCAATTTATACCAGTGCGCCAAGTTCCCATTTTTTATAAGCAAAATCGCACTGCTTTTAGTTCACTGTAAATATTGCTCTTTTTTGCTGGTAAGTCACAAATCAGTAAAGAATTACTTTTATTGTATGTTTGGGAAGCAGAGAGCATAATGCTGAATTTGTTGGGTTTGTTGGTTTTTTTGTTTGTTTGTTTTTAAAAAACACAACACAACCAAACAAAACAAAAAAACAACCCGTTATTTTGTGGAAAACACTTGAAGGGCTCATCATGGCTCATGATTCCACAGTGGTAGGTTCTAACCAAATGAAATCTAAACACACGTGATTCAACAAATGCAAACCAAAGACAGCACAAACTTTTACTAAGCGTTTTGCACCTGCCTTTAAAGTTGTGGTTCCCTGATTGTTTCTGGGATTTGAGTACTAACTCCGGCAGTCTGGGGCCCTACCTCTCATTTGTGCCCATGATATCCTGGCATTCAAAGTCCTTCTACAAAAAAAAAAAAAGGCTATGAAACTCATTCTCTTTTTCAGTCCACTCATCTGTCCTTACTGTCAAACAGTACAAAACCTCAGTGTTGCAAGACAAGCAAGAGTGAACAGCTAGAACTAATAGTAATGAGATTAGGGGCTACTTAAGTTCTATCACCACCAACTAGGAAAACACAGTGTGTCACCTCCTCCACTGGGCATCTTCACAAGTTCTTGCCTGTCATTCATCACTTCACAAACCATACTCCATAGAGTATGTTTCACTTTTATTTTCCCTTTTATTCACTTCTCAACACAGCAGACTCGCAGTTACTGGCTGAGTCCCTTTCCCATTAAGTTGCCCCAACATTTTCTCTGCCAACCACTACCTGTAACCACACTTCAGTCAAGAGCTGTCTCTCTGCCTCCTAGGAGGGAAGGGCTTCACTAGCCTTAGCAGGGCACATATTGCTGACTTCAAAAGGATCCAGAGAAAGTTCAGAATGGTGAAGTTCTCTTGCATGTTGGCACCGAATTAATAATTGTAATTTTCTAGTTTTAATTCATATTTTCTGCTAAAGATGCCAGGAAGCATCTGAGTGACCACCAAAACAAGTAGGATGACCAGTCATTCTCCACTGACTGTGAAGAAAGACTGGTCAAGGTGACAGAGGCAATTCAGAGAAGGTGGCAAATGTCAAAAGCACCTTTAAGATACCTAGGAGAAAAAAAAAACAACTCCACATTTCCCCACCTCAGGGCCTAAAAGCAGCCCAAGGAACTTCTCCCTTTCTTCTCCCAGAAACCCCAAAGAATTTCTTTATCTTCTTTTTAAATTGTAATTAAAATGGATACTTATTAATATTAAGAGTACAACTAGAGACTTCCACTCAAATAAATAATCAGATTTCTATTTGTCACAAGCTCGCACAGACCAACCCTAAAATGGTCCATCGGGATGTTCACCTTTATGTGCCCTCTGAGGACACAAAGTCTTTGTTCTCCTTTCACATTGGTACTACACACTTGGATGAAGCAACGACAATGAAGTGGTAGTTCCTGCTCCATGTGACATTCAGAAAAAGAAAGTCACTTGCAGGCATGAGCAGACACCACCTCTTATAGACACGCTGTTACACAATCTGTATTAACTATCACATTGCCAACATTAAAGACAAAAAAGAAGCAAAATCTCAAGGCCTTTAAAGAACACATTAATAGCTCATCCTTCAGGAGAAAGGCATACAAAAGCAAGAAGCTGAGAGGGAATCACGGTGTACATAACTGCAATCCAACCACCACCAATACATCAAAGGATTGACCTTTCTGCTCCAAAAACATGTCTTCTGAACACTTTACAATAAATATTTAAATGTGGCATCAGTTTAAATTCTCAAAGCTCATCAAGTTTTCACAACCTCAGCCATAGGCTGGGAGGACTCCAGCTTCAGCCGTAACACTCTGAGGACCTTTTTAGGGAATACACTTAGACAAACCCATGTTTCCAAGGTGCCTCAGGCCAGTGCAGCCACACACCAACGAGGGCCACAACCGGCACCACCTGCACGGCAGTGACCAGAGCGGCTTTAGCCCTGGAAACCACCAAAACCTTAACTGGCAAAACTGGCCCCCACAGCCTGGAGCAAAACCCCAAATCATAGTGTCCATCTAAACTCTTCTTTTTCATTAAGTCACATATAGGAGTCACCTAAAGAACTGTGAGGATAAGCTAACAAGATAGTCTTCAGAATACACCTAAGCTCAACTAAAACTTTTTCCTTAAAGGCCTCTTGATTTGATAACATGCCAGCTTGAGCTCTACTCCTTTTCTCCTTTTCCCTTCCTTCCACAGGACCAGGTGTTACCTGCTGACATGTATTTGATGCCAACAGGAACATTCATCTTCCATTTGTCTTGTTCACATAGGAATAAATGTTGTAGAAAATTACCTACAGAAAAACAAATTAACACTAAAATTCCCCCTCACAAGATGTAAACAAGCAATTATCAGCCTGCTTCAGCATGAGCTTCCTCTCCACCCTTTCATCTCCTGTTACTTTCTCTAGAACTAAGTTAATAAAATGAAGATTTTACCTCAATAATGCGTTTAGAGAAACTATGCTGCAAAAAGTCATTTCTGCCTGCTACTACTCATCAAACACAGTGCATGTCATCAGCAAGTATAGAGTTTACACACTTTCTGCTCTGTTTTCTGGGCATCGATGGCGAGATGAGAGACACAGCAAGAGGCAACACTTAGTCCCATGGTTGGACAAAGCCAGGGCTGGCACACCCAGACAGCTGATGCTGAGCTGGGAGACTCTCTGACACAGTCACACCAGACTTAGACCAAGAAATCCACTGGCAGAAAACTTTCACAACCTGTGAGCCCTGGAGCATGCAAGATAAAGCAATCTTTCATCTCTCCCCTGTGGATGACTGCGGGGGCAGAGGGAAGGGGAAATCCCGTTGGAGGAACGTAACCCAGGAGGAAGCGTGGCAGAAACTGTCAACCTTGAAGGAACCTGACCCAAACCCACAGGTCTCTCAGCATTTAATAAAGGGAACAAGGAAATACATGAGAGCTTTCTTACTTTGACCAGGTGTACATATAACCAATGCTAGCTAAGTAGGGATACGGTAGTTTTTCTATTCCTCAGAAGACACAGACTGTTATTAAAAAGATCCAAAGATGCTCATGAAAGAAGAGCTTTGAGGACAGCAGACTCAGGCAGGTACCTGTCCTTCTTGGGGAACAATATATGCAAGAAACAAATATATGCAAGCCCTGAAAGCAGTTGCTTCTGCCAAGGAGTGCGATCAAAAGACCCACACCTCGGTTTTAGCGTGGAAGGGATTCCAGAAATGAAGCAAGGGCCAGGAGACCATCTGCATATCACGATAGGCTCAAATAATCCAGCCATCTCAGGAGTGAGCCCTGCTGGCAGGGGCTCAGTAGTAGCATTAGGAAGTACAAGTGGGGAAGCAGCAATACCTTTGGTAAGGTAATGGTTCCAACTTCCAGCATCAGAATAAAAACATCACAGCCAAATAGCACAGAACCAAAACAAACCAGTCTCCACAGCTGATACTTGTAAAATGACTGAGATAAAAATCAATCAGTTAACTCTTTAATCAGCAGGCTCAAATTCACAGGAGAATAGCCTGTTCTCCTACAGCCAGCATAAGACTTGCCGTCTGGTTTGAATTCATCACCAGCCAAGCCTAACCCGGGTCTGTTCTTCCCATCTGAACGCTCTGGCAAGGAACAGACAAATGGCGAGAGCCAAGGCTGGCACCTTGGGAAGGTGAGGAGTGAACAGGTCGAGCAGGACGGGAGGCAGGCACCGGGAGGCAGGTGTAGGAGCAGCCACCCACTGTGCATGTGGGAGCCTTCCCCCTGCCACGGGGCAGCACCCCTCACTTTTCCTCACAAAAGCAGGAAAGTCATGATGCAAGTGTTTGCTGTAATTCATTTAAATACTTACCTCAGAAAACAATAAGTTAGAATACAAAACAAAAAACCCACACCAAAAAACCCCCCAAATCCCATTCTCCCTTTCCAATTCAGAAGATTAAACCGAAGTGTGCTCATTTACTCGAGCAGGTAATTTTTATCTGTATGGCAGTCTCTTACAGGAGCAAGGCTTAAAAAGGAACGTAGCTCTTTCCTTGTCTCATGCACAACAAAGTCCTGGACATTCAAAACCAACCTCTATGGGGTTCAGACTGGATTAACCCAGATTCAGATCTATTCCAATGAAATAATACTGTTAACTATTAACAATAATTAGTATCACAACCAAATTCTTTCCCATGCATTTCTTAAAGATGGATGAAAAATTAGCACTCGTAACAGCAGTATAGAAAAGTGAAAAAAAACACGGTCTCAATCTTCACTAAGAAATATCACTTTAGACTTCAGATGGAGCCAAGCAAAATCAATCAACAGCAGCAACTGTTGACCCTACAACTATTTATATTGAAAAATATGATCAATAGCTTGTTTTTCTACTATTTAGTAACCAGGGTCCCAATCAGACACAACAACTGGAAAACATTCCCGAAGTCATATTTGCCAACCAGCCAACTATCCCCTTTCAAATAAAATAGAACCCAAACCACTGTACGTTTGCACAACCTATTCAGTGATCTGTATTACTGAGCCTCTCATACAGATTCATCCAGATGGTATAATCAGCAATAGTTAATTGAACTTGCTGTTTTACTGTTGTACCTACAGAAACTTTTTGGGGGTACTTAGTATTATCCCAGCTGAAAGTGGTGTTTAGCATAAAACATTGAAAAGATCCCATAATTGAAGGATGGAGTTAGGAGAGGTATGCTCCCACGTATCTCGCTACTCCATCCCAGAAGATGGCTACAAAACCTAACACAGAGTTGCCATGGATATGGGTGAAGATTTAGAAATAGCAAGAACTTTTAACATAAATCTCTCAACTATTATCTTGACCACTCTGATCATCTACATTCCCTGGTGTGAGACAACCATTTAATAGCCATTCTTAAACTGTCTTATTTTCCTTAAGAAAGCTACCCACACTATTTAGATTCCATTTCTTTGCTACGTCTGAGGTTGTAGGCGAGTTTTCTCATGCATGTATTAATAGTCAACGCTTTGATTCTTGAGTATCAGACATGAAACCAAGTCGTGCCCTCACTTGGTAAATTTCATATAAGAACAGCAGAGTCGCACAGGTGCAACCAAGAGCAGAACAACATCCGAGAAGTACTTTTTAAACTGGCGGGTGATTGTCACTGTCAGATATCAGTAACATACTTCATTTCTAAGAATCAAAGTAGAATATAGGAGGTTAAAACACCATCATTTGACTTCTGCTACAAACAAGGTAATTTAAAGAAATTTGTTTATGCACCCAAGTTGTTACAAAATAGCTACAATTCAAATTCTAAATAGCTATTTTCCTCTGCCTCCCTGTAAAGAGACCGACCTCAGCATACCAGTACCTATCCACAATAAACAAAGCTGGTTTTGGTGTAAAGCTACTCTACTAAAGCTACCACAAAGTGAAACAACTCCGTAACTTTTACAAAGCTTAAGCAATAAAAGGACTAGTGACACATTTTTAGGGATAAATATTTCCTGGGAAAGGCTAATGCAGAATGGACTCCCAAGCTTTTACCCACATACTTTCATTTGGACAACCCCCAGATACTGTGCTAAAGCTCCAATTTCACATGACTTTATGAAGGTATTTCTTATAACGCATTTTAAGTTTAAACCACATTTCATGCAGTGACAGATATAGCCACAACAGGGAGCAAATATACAGGATTCAAGATGTCTGAACAGCACAGCCTTCCCCAGGGAACAGTTTGAGGCAAAAGCTTAAGCAGTGGCTCTGATCCATACTTGGAGAAGAAAAAGTGAAAGCAAAGCAAGTGTCACCCCATTAACCATCATCAAACAGTTAAACTATTACCTAAGACACACCAACAGAAAACTATGGCACAGAAGAAAAATCCTCTTATACAAGTTGAAAGAACAATTCTACTCCAGAACCGATCTAATCCAGTACAGAGCTGAATGGTCTCGCATACAGTGATTTCTAAACAGTGTATGCAACAGCCAACTATAAGAATTAATTCTCCTGCTGTTCAAAGTGGCAGTAATTTGTGGGTTTTTACAGTATCAGGTCAGTCTCCCTGAAAGTTTCTCAGAATTGCATCCCAACTGAAGCTTGAAGACACCCTTCAGCTGGATTAATGGAGAACATTTGTGTATTGATTGATGCAGACTTTGTCACAAGCACCTAGAATCTTTACATCACAAAATCATTAGAAACAGCAAAACAAGGGGAGAAGCAGACAACACAGATGTTTTACACTAGGAAAAACAAATCCTAACTGTGTCCAGAACAATATATTCTGCCTACTGCTTTTCAGAAAGCAAAGAAAACATGAAGCAAACTCATTTAAATTCATAAAGGCAGCTCTATCAGCTGATTAGGCTGTTAAAAATACTTACTTTCGCATCAGGTTTGTCAGAAGAGAAGAAATTATGATTTCCCCATTTGTTCCAAATTCTCTTTTAAAACAACCAAACAAAACCCCTAAACACTACTACTTATTTACCAGCTGTTTATACATGTAAAACTATGTCTAAAAAAGTATAAAAACATATGACCTTTACTACAAAGTCTTTAGGAGTTCAAAACATTGATATGAATTTGATGAACATGTTGCACGTACTGTTGTGCTCAGCGTCTGCTTTTGCTGTGAGGCAGAAGTAAAGAATAGAGGGAGAATAAGTTAAAATGCCCCTGGTTAGACTCCTGTAAAAACTTCAGAGTTAACAGAGAGGAAGAGATTTGAATCTTGCAAAAATACTGTTGTGATCAGATAAGGCTGTGGAAGTACTTGCATGTAGGAGAAAAAGCCCCACAAGGTAAAATTAAGGCTTCCCTTTCCCACCACATCATGTTTTCAATCCCTTTTGTTCACCCTGCATCACCAGGAGCTTAACCCAGGATCTCCAGTTATGTGACCAAACACTGAAACCAGCCAGAAAGGTTTGGGGTGCAGGTCCATCCAGACCACTCACACATCAGCTGGTCCAGGTCTCCCTCCCCAGGTCTCAGACCCCTTTGGCCATTGCAGCAGGTCACAGTCAGCCAAGACTGCTGTTATCTCAGGCTACACCCTGCCTAATAACTGAAGTTGTCAATGTAGCTTTACCTTCTCCATGTCTGTGTTAAAGAGCAATCGCAAGGCTGCAAGAGGAGAAGCTTCAGTGGGCTAACACAGGAGACTGAAGTGTTTTTAAATTAGTTTTCCAATTGATTGGGCAGCTGAATTAATTCTCCCTGTGACATACGATCACTAGTTCGCAACCCAAGAGAAAAAGTGGGAAACACAAGGCCAAGGAGACAGCCTCTTGCAGAGGTAGCTGGCCACCAGTTGCCTTGCCTGTCTGGTCAATCTATACCTTCAGATCATGTACCAGGTACTTCTCGTGTTAACTTTGCTTACCTTTAGGAAGGTACAAGCTTCCTAAAGCAAGGTACCCTTGCTTCTGATCAAGAAGCAGGGAGAAACTCGTATCAAAAACCATCACATGTGCTACAAAACACTATAAAGCAAAACCAATGATTACAAAAAAAATAAAAGATATATTAAGATATACTAACAGGACACCTCACTGAATTGACATACACTACACAGTATTTGTACTAAATACAATTAATTGTTCTGTTTCAAGAGTAAAGGTACCACTTCCAGAGATTCCAACTTAGAAACAGTTATGAGGGAGCAAATACCTACAATTGGAGGAAAACCACAGTTTATCATTTCTGTAGATACTGCCTACCTATTTACAAAAAAAAAAAAAACAACACCGCAACAAAAAAACTACTTCAAGGTTGTCTAACCCTCCCTCCTTCACACACACCCCCCCCCCTTCCTCCCCAAATAAAATAATCAAGAATTATGCACTATGAGGGTTTGTAAAGCGATGAACAGGCTGGTAGATACCTTGAAGCGTCACTTTCTCCACCATTAAACTTTTGCAGGGCTCCAGAAAACAGGTTACTGCACTGAATATTTAAAGAAGCAGCTTTGTTCCTACCAGTAGGTATCAGAGTTTTCAAACCACCACCAGTAAGGACTGCAGCTTGGGAACAAGGGGGTGAGCAGGTGAAGTGAGGTGAGGGAGGTATCAAGACAACTATATCCATCTCCACTTCTGAAACTACAGACTCCAGTAGTAATTGAATTCAATACTAGCTGAGGAAATTCTAGTTTCATTAATTATTTCCAAAGCATATATATAGTGGGAGAGAGCTTAACAGGTAGGAACTGAAGCAGCACAGGGGGAGAAAAGAATTGTTACAAAGCATGGTAACACAACACAGGAGAGGACTTGTACACAAAGACACACATCTCTCCGACTCCAGATTTTGCAAGATCAGAAAGAAAGGATCGATAGCTTTTGTGACAGAGAGACAAGAAAATAAACAATGTTTATTAGAACAGAGATTAAAAATTTTGAAAAGTATCCGATTTAGCATTTCATTGATATTTTCATTGAAATGGAAGCACACTACATGATGTTAAATGTCACTGATCTGTCTATCCAAATATAACCTCTCTCAAAATATTTGTTTCAGATTTTTAATGGGATAAGAATTACTTTTTTTCTACCCAGTAGCTGCAAACCACAATTACCCTTTATGGTTAAGCAATCACTGATGATCATATGCCACCAATACAAACTTCTGGTTGACTTCAGAAAGGGTAAAGCAGTCATGGCTGCTCTAACTTGTTTGGGGAGAGGAACAAAATGAGAAGAGAAAATTGAGGGAAAAGAAAGAAGAGGCACCCACTAGGAAGTCCCTGCTTTTCTCACAAGTCTCATCTTTTCCCTCCTGCAGTTTTTCCCCAGAACATAATGTCCTCTTGCCTGACACACAAGGGGGAAGAAAAGTCTACTCCTCAGTTTTTTCAGAATACGCCTAATTCTCCTCACTTTAACACACGTACAGAGCCTGGCTACCCTCTGAACTGCTCCAGCTGCCCCAAACCTTCGCCCAGAGAAGGCTTTGCACTCACAAAGTAACCTGCACCCGCTGCAAACTGCTGCTGCTGCCACCCAGGAAACTGCTGCCCCAAAGCACATTGATTTCTCTGTGCGAGAGAAAGGCAGTGATATTTGTATCTGTAACTACTGTGGTTTTGGGAGTGCATCCAAGCGCCAAGATAAGCGATGTGTTTGTTATGCACGTTTCACCAAAACGCTGCCTGCAGCGAGGGAAACGGGTGGCATCCTGCTGCAGGGCTAAGTTCTATGCTGTACTGACATTTCTCTAAAAGAATCAAAACACCACTTGTAGGAGAACAAACACGGCCGTGTCAATTTCCTAGTAAATTCGGCAATTTTGGAATTTCTGTCCACACGTGCCTACTTTTGATTCCCCACCACCACCTGGATATACCACAGGTTTTTGAACCAGAAAAGCCCTAAAAGTTGAGAATTTCTGGCAGCAACGGCGGGACAGAAAACCAGCTTGACAGTCCCCAGCCACAGGCTTTCCATAACAATTAAGATCTCCAGTACTTGTCAAGACACATCTCAGCACTTTTCTTGGTGGCAAGAGATCAGGCTCAATGACTTTCCCACTCCCGGATGCCCAAGTGGATAGGGAAGGATGGAAGCAGCAGCCCTCCAGAGCTAGTCCCTGGCACTCTTCCCCACCCAGTATGACCACCTGGTGTCCCACTCTGTGCCCGTGCAACTCCATTTCCTACAAGCACGCAGGCTCACCAAACTTTTAGTATCAAGGAACTAATGATGCCAACATTAAGATAACACCACTGAAATTCAGTGAACAACTGAATGAAAGCCACTCTTTGGCTTTCCTTCCTCCCATACTCTACGCGTTCTGTACATAAATTGAAGGTGACATGGTTGAGACAGTTGAGAAAAAAAATACGTAAAAGACTAACTTTTTTGTCCAACTTCATTTGGACTATTTAGGTAATTACCTAAACAGCAAGAAAAAAAAGTAACTAAACAAATCAGTTAAAATTTTCACTGAATTTCACTGAATTTTTAGAGTTGTAAGGGACCGTAGAGATTATCTAGTCCAACTCCCCCACCAAAGCAGGATTGCCCAGTGCCAGAGCGAGTCACTCAGGACTGCATCCAGGCAGGTCTTGAAAAATTTATATTAAAACACAATCCTTTAAAACTGGGTCACTCAGGTAAAAACGACAAATCTGAAAAAGGCAAAGAATGCTTACACTTAAATCCACACAAGTCACTTCCAGCCAAGCAACATTAAGGCAGTATCAAGGGAAAGTTTAAGAACATTTTATGAAATTATTTAGTTTTAATGAAACATCTTTTATTAAATGCAAAATTAATCCTTTGTTGTATTCTAGTGCATAGGGGGTACCCTAATTATAAAGCCATTTTTAATAATGAGAATTCTGGAGTCTATTTCCAGTTGAAATACATGTTTAGAACAAATATTGTACTGTGTGTATGCTAAGAATTATAAAGATTGAATTAAAAAACCTTACATGTAGTTTAAATGGAATAGCAAAGTGCCCGAGTCTTCCAGCTGATCAATGATTCCCCCAAATGATCAGTTACATCTCACACTTTCACATGGAGAACAGTTGTGCACGTTTTGCACAATGAACAACTTATTATATATGGGGAAGTCTGTCAAAATTGTATACATCAGGAAAAAAGTAAACATTAGTAAAATCAGGAAAAAAGAAACCCCACACTAGTGCTAGTTTCCACATAGCATGCACATTTTGGGCGTCAAGCCTCCAAAGTACAAATGCCTATGCTTAAAACTAAGTGCAAATTACAATTCCATTTGATTTCTCATTTGCAAGACTGTAATCAGTAAGACAAAACAGGTTAGCAAGTCTTCCACCACACAGGAAGAATGCTAAAATAATCAGAAATCATAAAAGTAGTTTTAATATGCATCCTCAGCTATTTCTGTACACCAAACCTCTAAAGAAAGTTATTAATTTCTCATTATAGCACGTAAATATCTTGCAAATAAGAATGCCTTTTTCCTAACGTGACCTTGATTTAACTCAAAGCATAGCTCCTGATGGCTCCGAGTGCCAGAGATGAATTCACAAACTGAGTCACTGCACTAAGTGGTCACCTATGAGAAGTCTGGTCCCTTCCAACATGGACAATTCTATGATTGACTTGTCGAGGATCACCTTGGAAGTCTCTAATACTGCCAGGAAAAAACATCAACGCAGTACTCCTACCTTACCTATTATGTTATTTTCTCTCATCTCATGGCTCCCAGACTCATGAAAGCTGTAATCATCCTCCTTCTGAAAACCAGTTGTATGGGAATATATCAGCTTTATGCATTGTCAGCAAGCTGAAAGTCAATCGTCACGTATAGAGGGGACAAAGACGTGACACCTGAACTTACAGAATAACCATTACGGTACCAGGCAGCACAGTACAGCAAACTGGCCAACCAGCAGAAACTGCTCAAGAGATCTAACCAGAAAAGTAGAGGAGAAAAAAAAAATAAGAGAAGTGGAGAGGGAAGTCCGGGAGAAGAAACTAGGAGCTCTAGAAAAGGGAGAACAAAATTAATTCTGCTACTTGGTGGGGAAAGGGTGGGTGTCTTCAAAAAAACTCTTTGTAACGAGCTTTTATGATTCTGTACTTTGGCTTGTCCAAAAGAAAGACAAATCCCAAGTTCTCTAAATTGCAAGTAACAACGCTTCCCACAACCTTGCAGTAAGGGGGGGAAGAAAAAAAAAATATCACCACCTGTAATTTCACTGATGCGAACACAGCTCAGCTCCCCATCCAGAGGTGTGCAGGGATAGCAAGGAATGGTGAAGAGCTTCTTAAGCCAGCTGTGACTGATGTGTCATGAAGGTTCAGCCTTGGCTTAAGCATCTTAGTTTAATGCTACAGCACAACACCACCACTACAAAGAGTAGACAGCTCTTGGACAAATCTGCTAAGTGGACCATACTTGCTCAAAAGCAGCTGGACAGACAAAGGGATGTGACATCTGATTACAAAGATACTCCTAAAAGGAGGTCTTTCTCTCCTGGTCAATTCTACACTGGCAGGAAAGTGTATTGGAGGCCGAATAACAATTCCCTCCCCACAAATCACACAACAACAGATGTTTGATTTCTTCCAAAGCAAAACTTTCATTTTAAAGACATTGATGAATAACCTATAATGTCACCAGGTTACTCTTAAGTTTTGTAAGCCTCCACCTTTTCAGAGCAAAGGATTGCTGTGGAAAGGAAATACCATTTTAAAAAGCTCCTGACCATGGAAAGGAAGCTCATCCAGGAAAAGGAAGGATAAAGAGAGCAAAAGTTGAAAGCTAGTGACAACAGAGGTCAGTCTCCAGGATCTTTACAGCACTCATTAGATAAGCATATACCTTTTGAAGAAGCTCAACTTCCTTCCATAAAGATTTTATAACCCACTAAAAATACATAGTAGCCAGCCAACTACTTCATTTCATCTGCCTTTTCTTATTCCTTGGGCAGTACTTGTGCATTTTTCAAGCGTCTCAATAGGCCAGTACCCAAGATATACGATTATTTGATATATTCCAGGCATAGTTCTCATCAGTTTTTCCACCACAGCTTATGTGTATGAAGTAATACATTAAAAATCATAAGCCTATATCTTTCAGAAATGTTTTTAATGTTTCAATGCCTGTTTGTGTCAGCATATATCAGTCTTCATGTTTATATGAGATATGTTCAAATCTAGAAGTAGGTTTGTTGTGATCAGATTAGTGCCTGATACTGATTTCAGAGCCAAAAAAATTGAATCAATTAGTACTTCCACAAAATTTATCTTCTCAGACTTCACTGGTGAACTCAGAGACACTACATGAAACTAAAGCCCTGCAGGAGACTA
>BJBW01002767.1:0-38874 GCA_004320125.1 Scolopax mira
AGGAGATTGTTTAGGACGAAGCATTGAGAAGTAGTAAAAGACGCTGAAGGAACCTTATAAAATACACAAATCAAGACAAGGTTTGAGTCTGGCCAGTTCTACACCACTTATGCATCACTGAAAAAACAAAGCCTAAGCAATTGTCACAAATACATTAGATTGAATTTCTGCACATAACTTCACTGTAATTGCGGTGAGACACAAATAACGGATTTCTTAGTCCCCTTTAATTCCTTTATATACAGAGAAATTCCTTTTTATTTCAAGAAATAGAATAGAGGAGAAAGAGCTTACATCAGTAACAGTGGATTTGCCAAGTAGGTTTTTTTCAGCCTGACAACAGAATGATTAGTAAATATTTTAGCTAATAAATGGCAATTCTTCACAAATAATCCTTGACTTCTGCCAATACACATGTACAGGGTTGTGAGCATTTGAACACATATTCAGCTATACAAAGTTGTAAATTGCTTTGATATTTGTCAGTTTAGTTTTTGACCACAGCTGGTAATTTAGAGTATTAATTGTTTTTATAAAACTTCATATAACAGTCACTCTACCAAATCAGGCCTGTCTATGTTATTCACATTTTACTGAATAACCAGCAAATGTTACTGCTTAAAAACCCAACAAGCTACAGGGAACCAGGAGTGGATCACAATGGGAAGAAATAGGTGTGCCAATGACAGACACAATTTTGAACACGGGTTATCTTACTGTCTTCCACTTTTAATGTTCAACCAACCCTATTCTTCCCAATTTTGCAGTGTTACTAACATGTGCAGCAAATGACTTAGTGTGCAACTAATGGAAGTTGCCTGCTTAATTGCAGTGAAGATCTGATTTGAAACACTTGGAAGGCATGTTGAAAGATAAGATGTTCCAGAAGGATTTCTTATTTAGATGCACTCGTTTAATGACATCATCAAGCTACTTCCACAAGTGAGAGCAGGCAGTTCCTTAAACAAGGTGGGATCAAGTGAGACAATACAGTTATTAGGTCGCCACACACACACTTCAACCCACTTTCCTTCAAAGAGGAGTAGAAGCTCAGGTTTACAGACAGCAGAAATCCATGCAGCAACACTGATTCTAATTGATTATCTCACCTGAATTTCTCTGAAAGATCATTCTTTCCAAACCGTTACTAATATAAAGTGTTTTCTATTGTTGACAAAGGACAACTTAAGCACTTCAGAAATACAATAAAGGTTATTTTAGGTGATATGATTTCATTATTGAGAAATACATCAAATATGAAAAGCTGGACCAGCAGCTGAAATGTAAGATCTGCAGGTATTTCCTCTGTCTCTTTCTTGACTAAATATAAAATCATATTAGAAAATTGTATTCCGGGTACTATTCCTCTCCTGGGTGCCTGCTTAAGGTGGCAGAAAAATCCATGACAGCAGGTTATACCCAGTGTGAACCAGATTAGTTTAGCTGTTGTTCTACATTACCTGCAGTTCTTTTAAGCCTTCCAAGTTTGGTACAGACCATGTTTCTTCCCGAGAGAAGAGCTTAGAAAGCTAGTTAAAGGGTAACACTATTAAGAGAGGATGGATTAATTCGTAGAGCATTTTGGGTGAGTGTTGGCATGTTTCATTTGTGTTTGATAATCACTTACACATACATGGGAACAATTTTGCTGTTAATTTATCCAAAGCAGTAGTCTGTGTACAAGTACACTCTAAATTTGCATGCCATGCCTCGGTGTTTCAAATACAGATCTCGTTCTCTAATACAGAGATCACATTCATTTGAATGTAATTACAGGATGAAAAGCATGTACTCAGAGAAACACCACTAACTCTTGTTCCTTGCCTTCATTTTACTATAGCAGAGTGAAAAAAAGACATTATGGTCTCAAATACATCAATTACATTCATCTCATTGGGTCTAGGAAAACTATCTGCTGGGCCTGCAGAAGTTGGGAAGGAAGAGCAATGCCAGAACTAGCATGAGTAACACACAAAGAGAAAAGATGACATAAGTGACAAGCACATGGGTAGAAGCCTTTAATGCTATTATTATACAATTTTTTTTTTCATTTCTTCTCTTTCCCAATCATTTCAAACCTGTCATTTAAAAGTGCATAAATCCTTTTACGGAAACAGTCTTGCTCACATCCTAGTTAAAGTTGCTTATTTGCATAGCACACTGATTTATTAGTTAAATACATGCTTTAATGACTTGCCTTGTTTCTAAATTTATAAACCTGGGTTGATAGAGGTCTTTCTGTGTTAATGTTTTCTGGAACTTGTTGCCTTGTATGTACAGAACAGCAGGCATTAATCAATACAGTTTGCTTAGTTACACAGACTCCCAGTTGTCCCAGTGCTGGGGCAAGCAGGGGCTTTTTAGCATCAGCCTCAGTAACTTCCTGCTGCAGAGCAGCACCAGGGACCTGTGTCACCCCCCATCTCCACACATTTTAAGTGAACAGTATGTTAATAAGGCAACACAATACAGACAGACACACAAGCCTGGAAGGAACAGAAGCAGGCAAGAGCCACAGCCTGTTTCTCCACGCACCAGGTGGGTTACTCGCACTCTGTAATTCTAATTTAAACCATGCCTTTTTATCTTCAATCCAGGGTTGTGGAGGCACAGGGTAAAGCCCCCCCCATCTCCTACTCTGGGACAATCTTAATGCTAAACCTGCTTCCACGGCCCTGCATGAGCAGCTCTCTGAACCGTATCAGCGTTTTGCATGCATTGTAAACTTGGGAAAGAGAAAAATAATTTAAAACTTGCTGCAGTTTGTGCCACTGTTGCTAATGTCACCCTGAAAAACATTCCCACCCTCAACACACACTTCAAGTGTTTACAGTTTATCTGTGAGACTCAAGATTTTCATTACTCAAAAAGCGTTGTTTCTTTACAAATGCATGGAAATTCAAACTTTTCCTAGTTATTTTATTACTGCAATAGATTTGAAAGCTAAGGAGGACTGGTATAAAGTTAAATTTAAGATTAGTTTGCCATCATGTGCAGAGAGATAGAACCAGGTGAGCAATACTGAATACAACAATAAAAAAAATTTTGCTTTACAATTTGCAATTCAATCATCTTCTACTTTGTCAAAGAAAAACTGCAGAGTTTTATTGCTGGACTACTATTACAATTATTACTGATCAAGCACTGACACAGGATCTATTCTGAAACCTGCAGCACACCATAGAAGTCTTCCCAGAAAGGGATGAGCTGCAGTTCAGACATATGATCCATGTTACAGAAAACATCAGTAGTGAAATATAAACAAACAAGCCCCTCCAAAACATACAGTCACCAAGCATAAGACTCCCAGGGTACTGGGATAAGTGGAAGCCGCCTCAAAGAGCTTCAAGTTTTCCTGGCAGTTATTATACCACCAGACACTAATCTGTCAGCAAGGGAGCATTAGAGCTCCACCAACCTCCCTCTTCCCCCTCTCCCCACTCATATACCAAACAAATCCTCCAGCAGGTTTTGCTTCTCAGTATTTCCCATTTTTTTTAAAAAAAAAAATAACCAAAAAATCTGCAGTAGCAACAGTGCAATTGAATTCACAAGAAAGTACTAATTTTTATTATTTAAGGGGCTGAGGTCTACAGTTGTTTACTTTAAAACTCGTCAGTAAACTATGGGTGATATTACAGTTATGTTTCCTACAACTTACAGGTTATTTTCCTATATTCCTAGAAAAATATCATAATCATGAATATAGCTTATGTTTTCCTGCTGAGTCTCAAAACAAAAAGATGTCAAGGAAGAAAAAAAGTGATTGATTTGGAAGAGAAACATTTTGAACTCCAAAGTGGACTAACAATTATCACTAACATGTATAGTTTTCTAATAATCAACAGAAAGGGATTCACTGCTAGAACCATTAAAAAAATGGTATTTTAATCACTGCAGGATGATAACTGCATGCAAGTATATAACCAAGCTTCACTCATTTACAAATCAGAGAGCAGCAGAGAAAGATGAATGGTGGGCTTGCTTCTGCTTCTTATTAGAATCCTTTTTTGTGCCAATGCGTCAAAGTAACTAAAATCCAGTAGATATGGATCTCCAGGGAGCATAAGAAGTCAGGGATTTTATGATTAAAGTTTTTTCCATAAAAATTGGATTGCCTGAAGGAATGTATGAACCAGTTTAGATGAGAAGACCACTTTGGCTCTAAGAGGGAAAGGGGGAAAAAAAGCCCGTTTTCTCTTACCACCAAATAAGTAAAATCTGTAAAAATTAGAGCACTTAACTGGAACACAGAACACCTCATCCAACTTTATCCCAGAAACCCATCCTAGCTGCTGGGCTACTAAGTAAGCTTGACAGTTTTGAGGGGAAAATAAAATTAAAACAAAGAGCAGAAAAGAAAGTAAAGTAATACAAGAAAACCAACCAGCTGGTGGTCATTGTGCTCACCTTAGATGTGAAAAATGAAGTCTCCAGTCCACCTAATCAAGCCAGAGTCAGTCCTTTAAAGTTCAAGCACATACTCTGCTAATGGTTATCCTATAAAAATAAGAACTGGTCTCCTGCTTTTTTCAAGTTTGATATTTCCACAGTGCATAACAACACCATATTGAGAAGTGTCAGCAGACAGGAGCACCTAAAGATCCAATTTACTGATACGAGGTGCAAGACCAGTCATACTAGTGATGGCACAAGTCCTACAAAATGTATTTACAATTCGTATTAGAGTGGCAGTGTGGCTACAACAGACTTTAAGGTTGATTTTGTGCCAGTCAAAACCACTGTTGCTGTAATTTTGCTTCATGAGAAGATGGAGAGGAAGGGACTGAGGTGCCAGGGAGAACAGCCACGCTGCTGAGAGCGCCATCAGTTCATCCTACTGAAACCCAGGTCAATGTTAGGAAAGAACACGATTTCACTACTCCCAGGTGCTTGCTTGCTTTTGTCTCACTAAGCACAGAAGACCAACACGTGGAGATGCTTCAAAACACTGCAGCTTTCATTTAATTTTTCACACCAACCTATGGCCACCTCTGTGTTGGCATAACTGGAGAACAACACCAGCACAGCAAGCAGAGATACTTGGAATTTAAATAGCCTCAGCCAAAAATCAAAGTATCATCTTATTTCCTTAACTGGTCTAATCAGAGTATAGAATTCAGTTTTGAAAAGTACATTTTTAATAAACACATGCTAAAGAGCATTACATTCTTCAGGAAAACATTCTGGATGTACAACTACACTTTCCGGATCTATGGAACAGGAACACATATGGCTCACTTCTTAAAAGGTATTACGTGAAGCTTCTTTCCTCTCTAGATTAAAAACATTTCCAAGATGAACCAGGATGTGTATAAAGTCATTTCTATAGCCAGTATCGTATTAAACCTCACCTAGTGAAATAATTAGCCGGGGTGGGGAGGTAGTACGGGACAGGGACAGTGGGTATACTTGTTGCTTTGGTTGAGGTTTTTTTGTTTATGCTGTGGGGTGGTCTAGTTTGGTTGTGTTTTTTTGTTTGTTTTTGTTTTGGTTTTTTTTAAAGTATGTTGACCCAGATCAGCTTATCTGAAAGAGAACATAAGTCATTGATGATACTTGAGCAGGCTCTCTGAATCCTACTGAGCAAAAAGAACTAGGCCTCAAATAGCTCACAAGGGTTAAGAGGTTTCAATGTCTCTGAAAAGACAGAATGACAGATAATTCAGAAACTTGGGGACAGATCCACATGACATGTCCCAAGCACATCACTAATCTTGGCAGAGTGGACCCTTTCCGTTGTTGTACCCTATAAACAAGATTTACAGTTGTGCATACACTTACCAAAATCTTCAGAACAAACACCCAGCTGAGCAGATTTTAAAGACAAACTATTTTGTATAAATTTTCTTCTCTTTTCACTCTACCCCCAACAGCTCAACCAACCAGAAGACTAAAGGAACAGAAGTTCCCTTTATTAGAACACTCGCTGACACAAAGTAAATTGTCATGCTTAATGACAAAATCCATAGGGAACCAAAATCACTACATGGGAGAAATCCCTGTACAAAGAAGCTTTAGCTGAAGACAAAGAAGCTCACATTAGTAGTTTAGTAAGTAATGTTAAAATCTTTAAAATGTGTCAACACAGTGGTACATTATACACTTCTCCTCGCAAGAACTTCACTAAGCCGAGTTTCTCCAACACTGGAATAGTCCTTTGGTACTGCTTATCTTTGAAAATGAATCATACATTGACAAAATGTAGCATTTCAATATCCAGACTCTAAAATTAAGTAGATGGTTACGTTTCATCAGATTGAAATTGCAGCTGATATGCACATATTTACTTTAAGACATCTCAATTTAATAAGAATATCTAAAAATTCTTACGATATTTGGGTGTGGGGACTATTAGTTTGGGGGGAAAAAAGCTTAGGTATTTTCCATTTCAGTTTCTCCTTCATTTTCCTCAGGAGTGGATGTACACAGTACATTCAGCAACAAGATGCACATCGAGAGTATGAGGGAACATGCAGTAATATTCACATATATGGGGTCAGAATTTTTTAATCATTACTCTTTAAAAATTAACAAACCAAAAAATACCCACAAACCAAGACATCTTTTCTTCCCCTCTTTTGCTGTCTTACTCTGAAGTGATCCAATTCATTAATGTTTCTGACTCCAGGTAAAATCCTTGTCAAACATCGAAGGGAGTCATGAAATTACTCCTTGTAAAATGTCCTTTTCACATGGTTTAAATTCTTTTGGCATTTACAAGCATATAAATGTTCTTCGTTATCCACCATACAATAGTACGAAGCTACTGACAGGATATTTTTGATAAAAGGTACCAGGATTAACAGAAGAGGAGCATTTTGAAAGAGAAGTTTGGTTTTGCTGTTCTACTGGTAAAGCAGATGCACAAGTAGCAGGACTAAGGGAAGACTTTGATCTCACCTACCTTTCATGTATAATTGACAGTTGTAATTTGGACTCAGGGATGATAGAAAGGCAGCTGAGAAATTCTTTGAGATGCCTGTGTACAAAGAAGCAACATATGCTTGATGCAAGCTGAAAGGAAAATACAAAGCCTGAAGAATCAGCATCGCTGAGCGCTACACGGCGCAGCAGCCATACATGAAAGGGTAGCCCATGCAGACCTCACCAGCGCGACCGTCCTTTGGTCAGTCTCTCAGTTAACGTGTTCATCCACACTAGATAGAGATAACCTGAGTCTTAGGCTGAGAAACACCCAAACGTGGAGAAACGAGGACAAGTTTCTTTGCAGAAAGTGGCGAGAGGCCTGGTCAGCCGTCCAAGCAAAGTCATAACATGGCACAGCACGACAAGATGGCAGCCGAAGAAGGAGCTTCTGCCTTTGCCCGATCCCCACCGGCCTCCTCAGCCCTCCCCGGGCACACCAGCCTGCTCCTGCCAACCCACCCCTCCAGAACACTGCTGGGGCAGCAATGGCACCTTGGCTCAGCTGGCCACCAGGCCTCTGATCCATCAGGGAGCCAGCTGCAGTGACAGTGGTGAGGGAAGCAAAATTTTAGGCACCAGTAAGATATTTACAGAAATAAGTATTCTAAATATTTACGTAAATATCTCATTCTCTGCCAAGAATTAAAAAAAAAAAAATTTAAATTATCAACATCAGCTAAGGGAAGAGTTAAGAGCTCAAATGAAACCACAATAGCACTTTGAAAGTTTTTTTTCGAAGTTTTGGTGAAAGGGGCTAAAACCCAACCATAATACTTCAATGCACAAGTGGGGAAAAAAAAAAGGTACAAATTCATTTATGAGAAGGCAAGTTAACACTGCAACTAAGTTATAGAGTGAGCACAGACAAAACACTCCCACAATGGGATCACTTCAGTACATCAAAGATAGCATGAATCAGGACTTCACAACACAGATGGGTCCAATTTGCTGCTTTTCTCAATTTGCATAGTTGGGCTTTTTTCCATCTCACAATACAAATCTTCAATGCAAGAGTTATTCCTATCATTACTAATTTCTGTTAAGCCACACTGCTGATCTGTACTGTTTTTCAAGTATCATCTTCGGTAAATAGACGTTATTATTACAGGCAGTCAAAACCAGAATTTTCATCTCCTGTTAAGTACTGGCAAAGAACACTCGGAACAAGAAGTGTCTAAATCCTGAAATTACTTGCAAAGGAACAGCCAAACACTTTAAGATGGAGAAAGGTCGCCCTTCAAACCAGGGTCCTGTGCCTAATCTTGAGGGAGCAGGAAAGGCAACGAGAAAGTACCTATTTGTTTCACCTTTCTTTGCACTTCAAGGAAGAGGTTACAAAAAGCTCAAAACACCCTTGACATGATTTAAGGAATGGTACATTTTTGAAAGAAAAAAAATTAAAATTAGAACTATGTTGAAAGATAAGTAAAAAATAAAACTGTTTTAAACCTAAACAAATAGAAGAATAGGTGTTAGAAACATCAGACTCCATAACAGCTGAAGACTGTCTACTGCATCCATAATGCTAAAATAGACACATCGGAATGACATTTTGAATGTTACCATGTTGATGGCTCAGTTTACAACGTCCATTAATGTGACATCAGCCCACGCAGTATCTTCTGAAGTGCTGCAAGCAGATTCATGAAACTTTTCTTATCCTCGAGAAAATCAGGTGTTGAGATAAACACAGCAGAGGAATTTGTTCTAGTTCCAAAGCAGTTTTAAATTGCAAAATCCACAACATATACAATAAATCTGTAAGACAGATGGCCATAAATCCCTAATGAAACATTGCCAATGTAAATATTGTAAAAAGGATAAATAGCACTTAATTACATCATTGGCAGGGAAGTTGTGGTTTGTTTTTTTTTTTTCCCCCCTCACCTTCATTCTGCTTTTCACCAGTCTCTCAGGCTCTCTCAAGCACACAGCATGCACAGCACGGATCAGCAGTGGCTCTGTGCTCTTCTACTGCGTGGCTTTTACTCTCCTATGCCTTTATTTCCCTTTTTTTTTTTAGTAAAAAATCCAAAGGCGCACACACAAAACACGCCACTGTTGCTCTGAGTGTTTGTAGAAGGCATAGCTGTACACATAGAAGTAGACAGAGAAGATGAAAAACTAATAGGTACAAGGAAAATTACTTCAAGAATCTAGGCCACTGTGTTTGGTTCTAGCCCAGAGCTATGGTGCTTTAACATTCCCCCCTTTTCACTACTCTGTTGTTCCTTAACTGGCTGGCTAACCAAAAAAGTAACACAACTGATCGCCTTTTCCATTTCTCAGGCAAGGGGGACACTGAAAAAAAACAAATCCATAACAAGTTAATTTCTCAAATTACAAAAAAAACACCCCTACATTAATATCTTTGATCATTGGGTTTTCCATTTATCTCTCACTCTTGCACAGACAGGCTAAACCTTTAGCTCCGGACCAAGAATTCTTCCTTTTAATCTCAAGAAACCAGAGATGCTACCTTGCCCAAAATGCAGGCAATTTCCAAATTCTCAGTCAAGTGAGAATCAGTTTTCAATCCAGTAAATTGGCCTTCAGCAAACACCTGGCAGCATATTCACATTGCAGCATTCAATTGTAATGAACTTCTTTCCTTATGCCATATACTAAAAAACCAGTTTATTTTAACATCTGTGATTTAATACATACACCTACTTCTATTTCTACTGATGCTTTCAAAAAGCCACTTTTTTAAAAAAAAAAAAAACAAACTTCTCAATACCATAGTAACAGAACGGACAATTTTTCTACATTTAATCTGTATTTTAAGCCACCTACAGCTATTTTTAATTACTGTAAAACACCAGACACCTTGCAAATGCAGTAATAAGAAGCTTGTTCATGTATAGTGGACATATCCCTTAGTATATTTTATATACCATTATGTATTGCCTTCAGTGATTTCACATAAATATGAATATTGGTTTAGTTATGGCTGCTGTGTGTGAATGAGCAATGCTGGTGTTCCTACACCTTTGAGTGAAAATTTCAATTCACTTCAACTGAGAGCGAATTGTGTTCTGAGGACTAAGCATGGCTGTAAGGTCTCAATTTGCAGCAGATTGAAATAAATGTAGATAGCCCCTGTGTTTTCTAACTTTCCTTCTGAAGCTTCTAGAGCGCTTGACCTGGCACCATGGGCAAAAAAAAAAAATTGAAAATAATTTCAGAAGCGGAAGGTTGGTGATCTTGCTGAGCCCACAGTTGTTTGCTCAGACTTTCACTTGGCTGAAGCTTGTATCTAAAAAGCCAGGGAATCAACAAATTCACATAGCCAACAGATAGATTTCCACCATTGCTAAGTGAGAATGTGAGTGATGAAGCTGACTCTCAGAGCATTAATCCACAGAATTCAAGGGTCAAAGTATAAAAACATATACATATAATTGTAGAATTGCACTCTCTGCTTTTATGAAAAAAGCCAGAGAACAAGGGGTGGTTAACAGCACAAGTAACAGGAAGAGGGTTCGTCCTTTGGGGGAATGGTTATATTCCAAACTTGGCAGTCATAAAAATACGTCACAAAATAGACAAGACCTCCATATACCACAAATACCTTTAACTCTGCATTGGTACCATTGTGTACAAGTGCAGCTACTGAATCCCCCTTGCTCATAGTACCCTTTAACATCAAGTCTAAGCTCTGCTTCCCTACCATATAAAACAGCTTAGATCAAAGACACAAAGAGCACTGAAAACATTAAAATCAATTAACTCAAACTTCAAAGCCACCTGATTTGTTGGTAAATTATTTGGTCAATGATTGATTTGATGTACTTTGCTGTAAAGTGTGCCAGAATGAAAGAACAGACATTAAACCACAATTACTAGAATTAAGTAAAAAAAGTCCCAGAATACAGTGTTAAAAGATTAAAGGGTAAAGAAACATGATTTCTGTGTTGTGAAGAGAATATCACCGAAATGGAAGCAAGCAGAAAAGAGTGAAAAAGACACAGTGAAATTCAGAAAATTAGACTAACAGAGAGGTGATTTACTTATAATTGCTATAATGACACCAAATTGTGTTTCAGACACATTAAATATACAAGGCTGTTAGTGTTACTCATCAAGAGTGAAAGGAGAAACAGTGCTATTTATTAATCTTAATGTTCTTGATAGATTTTGAGCTCTGGAAGTGGTGATAAAGCTTTTTCACTGAAGATGGTAGACGACCACTGAAAACTTCATCCCAGGTATACTTTCAGACCAATGAGTTCTGCACTGTTTTTTTTTTAAACCAACAAAAGAAAGCAGAGAGAAACTTTATCTGCCATTTTAAGTAATAAAATGTCTCCTAGCAGAGCAGTACTTTCATCATCTGGCACTCATGTCCTTAATGAACACACAGTCAATATTGCCACAGTTCTCCAGTGCACACCTTTATGGTTTGTTAGATCTGGTAGCTATTAGTACCGCTGTCCTCTAGCTATATTTCTCTCTGATCTCCCAAGTTAAGCATGTGTAGGTTGGGTGCAAGTTTTAAAGAAAGTGTTCCTAATTGCCTCCAGTTGCTTCTGGGCTTGGCCTTACTGATTCAGACTCTTTAAAAAAAGAGTTGTCTTCAGTAGAAGATAAATTCACCATTTTCACCTCGGGATAACAAAGATGTAAGATAAATCAAGGAAAGGTAGAAAGAGTACATTGTGAAGAAAAGAGAGTCACCTAACAAGAAAAGCCTTCAATCTTACCTTAAGGTAAATTAGATGAGGTCAGCTTTATACCTTGCTCCCCCACTGGGAGGGATTTTTGTTTCCCGATTTTTCTAGATGTAAAACTAAAGTCTCTTATCTTCTTTGTACACTTACTCTGCCTTAGGAAAGATAACATATGCTGCTCATCTTAAAATTGAGAAGAAAGTTACTGGGCAGATTTTATTTTTTAAGGAATAAGGACTGTGAGCTAATAGTGAAGCAATGCTTTACTGAAATACAAAGAATATTATGATGTTGAAGGCACCCTTTGAATAAGGGCACCCTAAAACTCAACAAAATGATATTGCAGCAATTCTCCCAGATATCCACAATCCTAAATCCTGAACTGAAAATGGACTCCCTACCAAAAACTTGCTAGGATTAAAAGTTGATAGGATTAAAAGTATTCCATCTAAACCTTCATAACATTAGCTAGTATAGTTTGCCTCTAGTAAATTAGTGGCCAATTCAGGTACCCTTCCGTCCCCTCAACAACTTTTAAGAATGATGGGGCACTTTGAACAGCACGCAGATTTTTTGCCAGTGGGTGTAGATACAGAAGGGGAAGCCCAAAGTTCCAGTCCCCCCACTTCTCTGAAGAGGAGTTCCTGCCCTGCACAGAAATACATTCCTTTTATCCTGAATGTAACAACTACACTCGGGTGCCAGTACTTACACTTACCTAAATTGACATTAAATAAGGATGCTTACAGAAAATCTGTTCTATTACTTAAAATACAAGGTCAGATAAAACTGGGGAGCAAGATAACATACCTGCAGAAAAAAAAACCAAAAACCAAAAACACAAAACCCATCCTTCCTTCACCTTCTCCATTAAAAGCTTGTATTACTCCACATCAGCATTGTGAATCTGAATTCAGTAGGAAAAAACCTAACACCTAAACTATATTTCTTTCCATTTTGCCCTCTCATGCCTTGCATATCAGAATTTGTAATACCTGTAAAAATACAAACACATGAGGTTGTTTTTAATTAAAACACTGCTGACAGAAATAGTCACTTCCTAATTAAGATGTGGTTTAGGAAGTGACTGAGCTATAAACTGTCTTTTCACGTGTTAAATGGACATCCTAACTCTAATCACTTGCAATTAAATCAATCAATCAGGAAGAAAGTATTTTCGGAAACTACCATCACAGATACAATCAATCTAATCACTCCATTTCAGTGAGAAGTTGCAGTGATCCCACAGACACAGATGAGCAAGAACAATACAAGAATTAAACAACGCATTTGTGCAATATTAAGCTAATTTCAAGAAGCAGCCAAAAAGTAGCCAAGAGAACGACACAACCTTTCATTACACTGATTTCAAAACCATGTCGAGTTTGCCCAGCCTATGAAATATGGCAAGAATTAACTCACAAGTGAGAATGCTGCTGGAAATTCCCAAAACATGTTTGGCTCATCTCCTGCCATCAGCAAGATCGGCAGAGCAGAGAGTGAACCACCGGGAGAGTCACTGGAGTCACTGCTCTCCTGCTGGAAGGAGAGCAGTTTGCACAAGGAACACAGAATCTCACCTCAAGTTTTTGCACGACTTGAGATTTTTCTTTTTTACTGGAGTATATTTATTGTCCCTCTGCCAGCCACATGCAGCAGTGTCAGACACAGAAAAAAACCACGATGGTGTGTTTTTACATTAGATGCAAGCCATATCAACGTAATTTAGTTTTAATTGTTTGGCTTGGTGGGGTTTTGTTTTGTTTGGCTATTGTTGGTGGTGGTTTGGTTTTTTTACATTAGGGAATTTATAAGATGTCCTATTTCTGTAATGAAAAAAGATACTCAACTAATTGTACCTCACCGTCTCTATAAATAAACTTGTTTTTTATGACCACAACACACATATTCAAGGAAGAAAAATGCAGATTGAAGTCATACTGGTGCTAACATCAAAGTTGTTTCCATGGTTTCTTAGGATTCACAGGCAACCTTCATACATGCCAAAAATAACATATCTAGCTAAAAGGTAGCCAGCCCTCAAGCAATCACTAAGTTCATTTTTCTCCAGCATAATTTAACACAGGCTTATAAAAAAAGGCATAGCCCATTGTTGTTCCACAACTTGTATTCAACTACATCAATAACTGAAAGAGTTAAAGTGCTTACTCTCTAAAACGAATACTATCATACAGTCTTATTATTTAAAGATCACCACTGGGCTACAGAGTAAAAATATTAAGATAAAAAAAAACACACAAATGTACAAGTATTCCACATGACAATTGTTCCAGGCTTTCCACAGGCTCATACAGGAAGTAAGTCGCATTTTACTGATATTTTAAGGGCTCTGACAATGAAACCAATGACAAAATACTTCAAAAACCTCCTTGCAAAAAAGGCTATATTGTCTGTTGCAATTGTCTGACCTTTTCTGTATCAATGATGAATCCATCTGGCTGAAGTTCGACTTCTAAACACAACAGGAAAGTCACATTCAGGGTGCATTATGGTAATACTATGCAGCATGCAACGAGATGCAGGAAGGCGTAAGTAGAGGAGAAAACGGAGGTAATAGCTTTCTTCCTTCAGCAAATTTCACATTTAAGTTCTTCAGCAAGAAAATAACTATCAGAAGCAACAAAAGCTTACCTAACTAAACCAACTAAATGCAGCGTTTTACAAAAAGCAGTTTGTTGGAAACCTAGTCAGAACAAATATTTTCTGGATAAAGAATAAAACATTCAGTATTCTTAATATTTTATATATATATATATATATACACACACTATATATAGTATAAGCAAGAAGAGAGGACTGTAAGATGAAGCTGCTTTCAGGCACTGGGCCAAGCCTTCAGGGCAGTTCAACCATTTCCACAAACTGGTTAAAAGGAGCCCTCATTTTATGCTTTCACAGGAAGGAGTCCTCATGGCCACACTTGTCACCAGGGAAGGGGGCACAGGGCTGGGGCAGAGGCTATCATGGGATGGAAGGTGGAGGGGGAGATAGAGGACACTGCTTGGGGCACATCCATCCTGGTTCAGTTCAGGCTTTCCACCCTGAACTTGACCTAGAACGCCACCAAGCATGGCGTGCAGAGAGTGAGACACTGATGCACTGATGCAAAAGTTTAGGTCATTTACAGTTTAGTTTATTCACTAATCTGGAAAACCAAGCAGAATCTGTTTCTTGATAAATGTGTCATTTTATGAGGGGACTGGATTTTGGGTGTAGAAAACATAACCGTAAACTGCAAGCAAAAGAAATATAAGGTTTTTCCATTTAAGTTACACAGCACTTAATGCACATGAGATCATTGAATATAGACTGTATATGAAATAAGGATGTATTCAAAATTGAAACAAAGAAATTGGGAAGGGTAATAAGCTTTAACAGTTTCACCCTAGCAGAGCTAAGTGAAACCACTGCACATATATTAAAGATTCCCATCAAAGGAGAATTACTAAGTCTATGAAGAATGGGAAACACTGAAGTGTTTCAGAGTATCAGAGAAGACACAGATAACTTGGTAACCAACAGCTGCCATTTGGTTCCAAGACAAATTCGATTACATCCCGTCTACTGTATTTGCTGAGTACAAAATTAGCCTGTTCTCTAATAAACAAAATAGAATTTGCCTTCCACCTGTTTCACACATGAAAAAGGGATAGTTTTGAGCTGTGCACCACAGAAACCCTTAGTCTGCTTAAGATTCCAAATTAGATACCCAGCGACCATATAAAAATAATCACATTTATAGGTTCCTTACTCAGTGTAGTCCAACAGAGTAGTAATTTAGCAACCTGTAAAAGTGAAAGATGTGTTAAAAGCATTTTAAAGTAGTTCTAAATACATGGTTTGTGGAATTAATAATTTAAGTGTATAAGGCGTTTTATTTAAATATATATATATAAACAGGATTTATTTTTCTGAAAAATGACAGAAGTACTTGATTTGGAAGTTGAAGAGAAAGGAGAGCAGTGGGATGGGGGGCAAACTGGGCACCTGGATAAGCAAACATCTCATTTAAGCCAGTTAAGTACAGAGTAATTTGGTTATACTCTGACAGTTAATTGTGGGAATTCAGCACAGACTGTGCAGGTTTTTTTAAAAAACTAGAAACTAACACAGTTCAGTATTTCTACTTATTCCAAATAAAGGTCAGCAACTACAAGAGTCAGACATTAGTCCATAGGTGATGCGCTGATTGCTATTCACTTTCTTACACATTATATACCTTTATCGTTCTTGAGATACTTAAAGCGCACTTTATGGCTGCATTTTATGTTGCAGGTAATGCTATATAATGGTATTTAATGTAGTCATAAACCACAGGATATTCAATTTATACTTTCTAGATTATTAAAAAGGTTTACAGAAAATTTTGTATTTTCCATTTTTATTGGGTTCCTATGGAACATTAGGGAAAAAATACTCAGTGCTAAAACTATCTTTCATAGACCCAACGCACAGATTTATTTCTCCCTGAGGTCCAACTACCAGAACCATAACAGAACATCCACTTCCTCACTGCTTGCACTACCTTTCTACCAAAGCTCCAGCAGAACTGTTTCTCCACTCAGCCACCCAAATTCAGAGGCAGGTGCCCTAATCCAGGTCAGTTTGCTCAAATGCCTCAAAGACATCCTCACAGACAAACTGATGGACTGACTAGGTAAATGGGCAGCGAGGGTGAATGAATGTTGACTGAACTGTCCTCTGTTCAACAGTGGGAAGGCACATCTGGGTGCTGGCACCAGTGCTGGGTGTCTCAGTTCAAAAGAGACCTGGAGACAGCTGAGAGAGACCAAGAAGATGGGCTATTAAGACAAGTAAAGGCTTGAAGCATCTGATATATGATAAGAGGCTGAGAGACCTGGGACTGTCTGACCAGGGAAAAGCACGTTTTGAGAAGTTCTTATCACAGTGCATAAACATTTAAGGGGGGCAAGCAAAGTCAACCCAGGAAGACTCTTCCCAGCAGGGGCCAGTGACAGGGTAGGAGGTAAAAATTTAATTACAGGAAGTCCCACTTAAACATTGTAATAAAAATTAAGAATTCAAAAAGCAATTGGGTTTGTTTGCTAGTTGTTTTGAGTTTGTTGGAGTTTTTTAACCGTTGGTGTGCTCAAGTGCTGAAACAGGTTTCTCAGAGAGGCTATAGAGCCTCTATCTGTGAGGAGCTCCAAAATTTGGATTAGATGATGTCCAGAGATACCTTTAGACCTCAACCACTCTCTGAAAGGTGCCATTAGGTGCGCTGTGGAAGTAGTTGTGATCCAATATACTGGTACAGATAACAAGGCTCATATCCCAAAACACATTGGTACAAGGAAAGGAGGAAAGGCATTACTACTTTTATATAGGCATTCCTCTTCCAGGGCACTGGCTCCAGAATACGCTTGAAACTGTTAGCCACAGCAGCTGCCTGGAGTCAGAAGTGGACTTGAATGCTTAGCTATCCATTTATGACAGATATTTTACCCGATTAAAAAAAAAAAAAAACCACCCAAACTCTGCATTTGCCTTCTCCAGCTCACGGATTCATGAGTATGTGTGTATTGCTTCAAACAGAGGGTGAGGATCAAGGGACAGATCCTGCTATTCAGCAGATGGTGGGAAGCACAAGCAGGTGGGAGATGAGCTGCAGCCCACAGGGTGATTTTGGCAAGCTGAGCAAGCAGGGCTCCCTCACACCCTTCAGAAGAGAACTAGAGAGCACCTAGATAAAACAGCATGCAGTATTTTAAAGCCAGGGCTGGGGGGGAGTTAACCAAAGAGAAGGTGAGGAGAGGGACCACACACGTTGACTGGAAGCGCCTCACAATGGGATGGACGGGTTTGTTGTCCTGAAACGGGATGAGCTTCTCCAGGGTGCATTAGTCCAGAGAACAAGAAGTTGAGGAAGAATGCTGGGAGACTGCAGTTCAGCCACTTTAATCAAAACTTAGACTTAAAGTATAATATGCTGCAGGACAGAAGCAGGGGATTATCCAAAACCCAGACAGACAAGAAGGACCTGCAGCTAGCGTTTCCTCCATTTAATCCTCTAGAGGAGAAAGTGATCACTTCATCACTATTAAATCACAGCCATATTAAGGTATCTTTTTTCCAGGTTTCCTAGAATCCAAAGCACCTTTGTAGCACAGCCTCCTCTTTCTCCTGACACTGCAGGTCCACCTTGAATGAAAAGGATATTCTCAAGTTCTCTAGAAGAAAAGCACAGCCACTATTAGCCAACTCTCCGTGTTGGAATATACAGAGATTGGGCATCTGTTACTGTCTTAATCCTCATTATAGACCTACAGCAGGAACATTACTACTGATTTGGGACTTCGTGGACATGTATAATGTAACAGCAAGATGCATCCTTTTACACTTTCCTGGTAACCATCCCACCTCTCCTTGCCAGAGCCAGCTGGGATGGCTGAGGACAGACCTAGATAATAGCTTCTGGTGCTCTCCCTTGTAGAGCTTTGGCTATGACCTTTCAGGTACATTTGATGCTCTGTAAAAAGGGTTTGAAAGGTCATCATTAGTCTAAGGCTAGCAAGTTCACTAGTATAATGCTAATAGCATGAGAAGAAGAAATTCAAGATACTAGAATTATATGGAGAGCTATTTGCTAAGAAATCATTCATTCCTTTCCTTTTAACTATCTGATGTTTATTAAACTACACAATTGTTATATACTAATTCCTGAGTTATTTATTGTTAAAAGTATTAAAACAGAGAGTGCTTTGCTTTTGTATTAATGGATTTAGGTGCCGTATTCTTAAGAACTGCTTGCAGTGTTTGATTGGGACACATTTCCTTCTTATTCATTGCTTGCATTCAAAATAAATAGCTGTTTTTTTGCTTAAGCATCCCAAGAGCCATTAAACAGTAGGTACTCGTAAGATGTTAGTACTGTTTCCAGTTTCTCTCAGCCAAGATCATAACCCAGTTATCTGTAGTCATCACTCACAACTGAAGCCAACTTGGCAGTTCTTCAGTGTTTCTATTTTAAAAAGACTCTAAAATAAATGAAATTGAATGCTGGGGAAAAAAAAACCCCAACATCCTGCAATTTTAAAGAGAGATAAAACCAACTTATTTACTTTTCACTGTAACTTTATCTTAGCAGCAGTTAAAGTTATCTTATTTTTAGAGAAGTAAAGAAAGAGGTAGACTTCTCATTATTTTGGTACTCTGTAAATTGTACAAATCTGAAATTCACCAAGTCTCTGGAAAGAGAGTTACACCACAGAAGGAATAATTGCAAGAAGGGACAAACTCTGGATTCTTTTCAAGAGATTATTTCTGCAGGAGTACTCAAAATTTTCAAACTTTCAGCTTTCAATTTAATCAAGGTAGGTAGAACGTGCCTTTATTATGGCAATAGCTTCTAATACCAGGAATAATCAAGAGGTGACTATCATATTAACAAGACCTGCCTGATGAATCAGGGCATCATTTCATAGTAATTTCCAGAAGCTAAGCTGCATCAGAAACTAGAGTCTGACTTTTAGATATTGTTTTATCACCAGCACTGTTTGACAATGCACATGACAGACTTGAATATTAGAAATTCCATCTAAACATGAACAGGAAGTTCCTTCCTTTGAGGGTGGCAGAGCACTGGAACAGGCTGCCCAGAGAGGTGGTGGAGTCTCCTTCTCTGGAGACATTCAAATCATACCTGGACAAGTTCCCATGTAACCTGCTCTAGGTGGACCTGCTTTGGCAGGGGGGTTGGACGGGATGATTTCCAGAGGTCCCTTCCAACCCCATGGGATTCTGTGGCTAGGAAGAGAAAGAGTCTTGCTTAAGTGTTAAGGGCTTCCTGAAACATACTGCAATGTCACTTGTGCTCAGTGTCACGCTGACCTTGCAAAAGCACATAACTCTGTGAAGCAAGCTGTTTGTATGTTTATTATGTAAGAATGTTCTCCCTTTTCTCTTTGGTTCGGACTGTGTGCTGTTATACCTGTTTAACCCCAGTGGCTGCTAATTGGCAGTAGCAATAGACAGAAATTAAATTCTAGCATATTATTATTTTTAAGACTTTACAAATCATGTTTTACAGTGCAGCAGTGGGGCACATTCTGAATTGTCTCAAGTACTCTATTTCATCACTTATTTCTATTTCCTCTCACT
Source organism: Scolopax mira (assembly GCA_004320125.1). NCBI lineage: Eukaryota > Metazoa > Chordata > Aves > Charadriiformes > Scolopacidae > Scolopax > Scolopax mira. The sequence goes on from BJBW01002767.1 coordinate 19,746, forward strand.
TTCGTTTCCTATCACTAACCCATTACACGACTCTCACCTTCCAAAACTTGCCTTCTAATTCATTTCTTTCACCCATTTCTCCACTGATTCTCTAGTCAAGAACTCCTAGAAACCGCCCAGAACTGCTAATGGAAAGGAAAAAAAACAAAACAAACGTAACGATACAAAAAAGCCACACACACACACGAAGAAAAGACACCCCCAAACCAACAAACACCCTGAAAGCAAACACCCAGAGCCCTCTGTTTCAGGGCTGTATGCTCCACCACTGGCTAGTGATCTTAAGGTTTCAGCAGCCATATCTCTAAGGCATTTGAGCAAATGTGAATTGTCCAATTTTAAAAAAATAAATAACAACTCATATAGAAGCTCACAGAGGAACAAAACCCCTGAGCTGATCCCTCACAGCCCCCCCTTGACAGCACCAAGTCTCCCTACAAACCAAAATAATGCAAGAACCCTGCAGAGCTTCCAGCCACGTGAAAGCACACTTATTCCAGCTTTGGTTTTAGCTAGATATTCTGCCTATAATTTAGAAAGAAAGGGTAAAAAAGGTAGGGGAAATCCTATCTGGCATAGCAGCTTGAACTGAAACAGTTGCTGTTGGGTTGCAAAATAGCAACTGCAATACCCTTGGGTTGAAAGGCACTGTCATTTATATCTGGGTTGTTTATTTCAAAGGCTGATGGCCAGAGCAGCCCATTTAATGGGGAGATAACTGAACTAGAAATCTTAAAAGGAAATCCTTAAGTAAATTGATTGATCAGCTCTACTTAAAAAAAAACAACCCACAACAAACCAACCCAAAAAATATATGAGGAAAGGACAAGAGTGAAGAAACATACCCTAGGAGCCAGCACACCTCAGGTTCATCCTCCCTACTTTATAGATCTCTTGATGGAGGTTTCTCAGATGTAAGGGAAGAGAATTTTGCCACAGCAGCAGCTTTGCAGGGTTTGAGAGTTTCCCCTCCCTTACAGCAAACAAGGTTTGCATCTCCCTGAAGATCTTGGGAAGGGAAACCCAAGTGGCACCACATCTCAGCAGCTACATTATCAGCAGTTCACTTGGAGACTTCCTCAGGTGAGAAAAATGAAAATCAACTATACTGAAAGATCGCATCTTTTCTGGAACCCAAGTTTATAATCCTTAAGATTGCTTTCCATAAATCAGAAACATCTAGCCATTTTGCTCCATATGTCCATGCTCTGAAGGAACAAATTTATAGAAGTTCACTGGTTCTAAACATTGTAAATTAATTAAAAAGATTAAATATAAAATGCTACCATGCTTTCTGTTGGCTGCATTAATTACATAAGAAAGATTGTGTGACTTGAAAGCTAAAATGTAGAAAACACATTTTTCAAGTATAGCCACATAACAACAGTGATGAATTATTTTGGTCACAGAAACTAGAAATCAAGATTTTAGTATAAAAAAAATAAAACATAGTTCACCAGAAAGCTTATTTTCTACTGTTACTGGCAGTTCAAGTTAAAATTAAGCTACTCACTTGAGCATTCTCACTCAAAAAAATCACTTCTGTACTGAATAAACTCATATGACCTGAATATGTTGCATCTGCCAGTAGGCAGTAAGTGCTAAAAGGCAATAGACTGGAATTACTGAAGAAGCTGCAGAAAACAGTTATAAATGAGAAAATATCTTGAATGACATTTGAGACAAGTCTAACACGTAAAACATGCAGGAAATATCTATCAACGAAGAACAGGAAAAAATGAAAATGAATGTTATGTCCATTTATATTCAAGATACAGCCCGTGGGATATACTTGGAACCTCTTGAAAAAAGGATTTTTTTTTCTTCTCCTCTCAAGAAAAATACATAACATCTCTCCCTCATTTGAAATCATAGATCAAGATGAATTTGCAATGTTGCTTTTCATGATTGGGACATTTTTATCAGGAAAGGAAAAGGCTTCTTTAATTAACTTTAAGTGTATATGAGCATTTATGTATTATAAATGAGGTTTTTTCCACCATGTCAGGATGACAGTTCTTGCTTTCTAACTCCTCACCAATTTAAAGACACCTCTTTCCAAGTGCAATCTTGCCAAAAATAACCCATTAGGGCTAGAACTCGTGATGCTCCAGAGAAGTGAAAAGCTGATCTTTCCACAGCTTCTAAAAGCTTTGAAGCTGAAGCTAAAATTGAGAGTCTTTGTGCCATAAGAGTTGACTACCTAAATTTCCTTAGTCTTTAGTTTTCTTTTTATGTTTACCCCAAACTAAATTTTGGTTTGAAACCAACGTACCAAAACCAGGCACAGATAAACAGACAAGAGTAAACCCTTGCTCTTCTGCCTCAGCCAGTCCAGTTATTACTCATCTACCTTTCATGCAACAAGGGACACGCATTTTGGAAAGAAGCTGAGAGTAAGTTGTCAGCTCAGGTGAAAATTAATGCAAAACCTAGTGTGGGGACCATTAACTCTCAAGGAGGTGCAAAATCCATTCAGCTTGAGGGAGATCCAGTCCTTTACCAAGAGTAGGAACCTAGAGAAGGAAGGGAAAAAAAAAAAAATAGGGGGTATTGCTCCCAAACGGCTTACAATATCTGCTGCAGATTGAGACTTGGAATTTGTTACCAAAAGATGAGATGGGGAGGATAAGTTTTTGCTGGATGTAGAGTGTAACCTCAAATTTGACGATGACACCAAGCTGTGTAGCACTGTTAACACGCTGGAGGGAAGCGATGCCATCCAGAAGGACATGGACATCAAGAAGTGAGCCTGCATGAACCTCATGAAATCAAACCAATTTCGGGTCTGGGGTGGTTGGTGGATAAGAAGCTCAACATGAACTGGCAATGTGCACTGGCAGTCCAGAAAGCCAACCACATCAAAAGAAGCATGGCCAGCAGGTCGCAGGGGTGATTCTGCTCCACTATTCCACTCTGGTGAGACCCCACCTGCACCCAGGTCTCAGGCCTCCAACATAAGAAGGACATGGACCTGCTGGAACCAGTCCAGAGGAGGGCCATCAAGATGATCAGAGGGATGGAGCACTTCTCCTATGAAGACAGACTGAGACAGTTGGGATTGTTCAGCCTGGAGAACAGAAGGCTCCAGGGAGACCTTATAGCCCCTTCCAGTACTTAAAGGGGACCTATAGGAAAGATGGGGATTGATTCTTTATCAGGGAGAGGAGCTATAGCACAAGTGGGAACAGTTTTAAACTGAAAGAACAGAGATGTAGATTAGATATTGGTAAGAAATTCTTTACTATGAGGGAGGTGAGGCACTGGAACAGGCTTTCCAAAGAAGTTGAAGATGCCCCATCCCTGGAGGTGTTCAGACTGCATGGGGCATTGAGCAACTTGATCTAGTGAGAGGTGTTCCTACCCATGGCAGGGGAGTTAGAACTCTATCATCTTTAAGGTCCCTTCCAACCCAAACCACTCTATGATGTGCCAAACCAGAACCCAGCAATAAAGTTACTGAGCTAGAATGTAGTTGTTCATGAAGGCTTATAATCTACTAGCAACCAAATCTGTGAAACACCATGTTTTATATCCACATCTATGATTAGGAATTACTATCTGTTTCTTATTATAGTGATTTTACAACTTCAGCAGGACCCACAAAACTGTTAAAAGCACATTTCCCTTCTTTCACCACAATAGGAATATTAACGAGATCATCATCATTTAGAGCATAGTGTACTGCATCACTTGACATGTTAAAAAAAAAAAACACCCCCAAATTTCTGTTATAACAACACTTAGGATTATTTACAGTGTGCCTAGGAAATAGCTACTTCCACATTATTGATTTAAATTTCCTATGAGAATAGCAGAGAGATTTAGAAAAAACAATATTTCAGACAAAAATATTTTAGATTGCAGGGACGTTGCAGAGTTGGGGTAAAGTTGCCTTTTCCTGGTTTTGGGGAGTTTTTTTTAAGATTATTATTAAAAATAAGTACTTTGTAATTGCACAGTAGGCTGCAGCCAGAGAAAGATAAGGAAGGAAAGATGGGGGCATAGGAAAATTTAATCCAGGTTCCTGAGAGGAAGGAGGTAGCTTGGGGACTAGAGACAAGATAAACTACTTGGCACAGTCATGCAAAAGGCTGACAGATGCTAATGGAAGTAAAGCTGTTCTTCATCAGTCCAGCTAATCAGCAGAGAGCAGAAACCACAGAGTCAGCACCAAGGGCTGACATCCCAGGCGAGGGAACCAAGTGCAGCTATGCAAATGCCCCTCCACGATTTCATCTCTGCTTAAGGAAAGTGAAAATAAAGACCTCTCCATTTAGAAAGCATCTCCTTGCTTAGCTTAGCAATGTTTAAACACCAACCAACGGAGGAGTTGCCATTAAACAGGATGGGGACACTTCTGACGAGCAGTACAGTTAGTTTATTCTACAGCAGCAGCTTCCCCTGGAAGGGGCAATTCACTGCAGGCAGGCTTGGCAGCGAGCTGGACCATAACAATTTGGACTGCAGAGGAGCAGTACATGTTACAAAGAAGTACTGCGATTTATCTTCTGAAAGGCAGGAGACAGGGAAAGAGTAACTCACTGAAACTTGCACTGTTTTCATTTCCGGGGGTGGGAAGGGTGGAGGAGGCACACAAGTTACTTCCATATAAGAGCAACACCCTATGTAAGGCCAAGTATGTCACAACAAATCTCAGTTATAGTTTTTATTAGCGTTTCCACTAGGACACTTATTTACTCTGCGACACATGAGAAACAGATGACATCTTACAGGCCTTCTCTGAAGTGGATTTTGACCTTCAGGTGGTTCAGCCAGCAATTATTTTCACTCCGTTCTCAATGTAAACAGATATCCATTTAGTTTTGATACTTCCTAAATCACTTTCAGCATACAGGATATCATTGAGTTTACACCTTTGATTTAAAAAAAGCACACTCTTTAAGAAGTATTATATATTTAGCATCATTTTCATCAGCAGTATAACCCTCTTCCTGTTCCTTATTCAAGCAATATCAGCTAATGTTTACCAGATCTTGGAAAAATCAAATCAACAAAAATCATGCAGAAAACACGCAGACTGTCACAATTCATAGCTGTATGAACACATGCCTAGGACATTCCATTTCTTATGGAGGTTCATCTATAAACAAAGCTTTTTTAAACACCTGTGACAGGTTCTCAAAGCAAGAAATAAACCACCCAACCTCCTTGTAGGGTAAATAATCCGATTGTGTCTCAGTAATGTAAATAACAATAGATAATTTCTACATACTGAGCCAAGTTCAGAGATTCATCCATTTGTGGGAAGGCAACATCTAATAGTTTTACTAAAAACACACACATGAAGATATACCTCAGGTAGCAAGGATGAATACAAACATAGAAATGGAATTCAAGTTTGGTTTTAAAAAGGTTATCTTAGGTTTTCTTCACCCTGTAATAATGCACCCACATACACTTGCATACTACAGCCAGCTTGACTACCTTGAGGTTCCCTACAGCAAACACAGCATGTTAACCTCCACATTACAACAGAAAACTTCAGTGACCCCAGAGATGACTTTCTTTGCTGCTGTGCTTCCTCCCCAGTTCTGTTCCCAACATGTTCAAACACCAAGGCTAAAGCAACACTTGAAAAAAGGACCATGGAGCACATGGCTATCTGCAAAGCAGCCTCAGGAGCCCACCAGGTGCATGACTCTGTGCTCTTCTCCCACAGAAAAAAGCAATTTGAACAGGTCAGTTCCCTGGAGAGAGGTGGGTAAGATACCACCCACGGCTCTAGTATATAGATTGTAACGTGGTCAGCTTTCCAAGCAATCTTTTTATAGTTTCACAGAGCCAGAAATACATTTCATCTCTAGAGATTCAAGTCAGAATTTATTTTTTGACAACTACAGAAAGCTATTACTACTATTGACACCTAAATGAAAGGGTAGAAGTAACCTGTACTGCCGCCTGGCATACAACTAAGCTCCATTATGTTCAGAGATGCTGTAATTTCAGCTGAAGCAATGTCCTGGAATTTCTCTTTTCATTTCTGGGTTCAGTAGTGATTGACCATGTATTTTTAATCCCAGGCTCATTTTTTGATTTCTGACTAGGGATTTTTCACAGTGAGATAATATTGACTTAGAGGCATTTTTTACATGTTTACTTTCAGCAAAATATATTTTACTAGAAATGCACAACTGCCCTTCTGGGTTTTTTTTTTTTTTTAGTCTTACTGGATTTAGCCTTAAGTGACAGAGCTCAAAACAACACATCTACTGCTTTCCCCAGGGATGAGAGGATTCCATAGAAAATAGAGTTTAAAAACATGAGCAGGTTTGGCTTCGTGTGTTTTTGTAACTGAAACTTGCTTGTCTGTATCGAAGATGTCCATTCATAGCTGCCCTCTTTCAAAACCTGAATCAAGTCTGATGCCTGAAAAGAATGATTCTTAAGAGGAAACGTCTGCTGCTTCTCAGAAATCTGACGTTTACTTCCAATATCTAAATCTCAACCCTTAATGAGTGATAATGAGTGTTGGAGAAGGCACAAGGAGAATTTTTGATGCAAGATCAGAGGCAATTCAGAAACTCAAGGACACTTGATAAGTCAGAATTTACCTAATAAACGAGCTGCATTTTTGATGTATTTTGATTATGTTATACTTTGCTTTAGTTTGGACTTTCATGACAGTTGAAAGCAAAGTTATCTTTATCACAGAAACATTTAAAATGAAATTGGTTTGAAAAACAATTATGTATGATATTAAATTGTAAATCATCCTAAAGTTTCCCAAGAACAAAAGGTCAGAAGTATAGCTTATGTAAATTAGTGTTGTCCTTTTGATGTTAATAGAGTTGTACTAGTTACAAGTGAGGATTTGGTCTGCAGTCCCCTAAACTTCACATTAAAAAACACTTTCTTCTAAGATTTGCCTTTCTCTAAACCAGATCTGTCACATAAATTTAGTGGTGAAACCACAGATATCAAAACAAGAGCAAAGAAAGCAGAGCTGTGTCAAACTTAAGTCCAAAAAGAAAATTTCTCCTTTAAACCTGTTTCTGCGTCCTCCCTCATTTGCTCTTTCTTAATGTTCACCATTTCCAGCAATCCTATTTCTCCAGACATGAATGTAAGACTCAACTGTCACCTTTACAATTTCTCCATCACAGTTCACAGGACTTTTTTTTTAAAGAAAGCTACACCTGGAATCCAGCCACACTGTGATTTGTGCTAAAGCTGTCTGGAAACTTGATATTAAATGGGATATAGACATTAGGTAATCTATTAAATATAAAGTGCCACAGATATACAGACCACTTGCTTTAAAAGCATTTCTGTGATCAAGAGTTGCTGAATGAAGAGCAGCTACAGACAGGTTATGGTTTGTTTCGTATCTGATCAGTAGAGGACATCTGAGGGATAAAGGTGTTCAAAGACTTGCTGAGAAGCTGCATATCTAGAAGGTGTAGATGCACGCACAGTGTGTACACTTACACAAGCTTGCACGTTTTGGTCACTGTATGAACCCTGCAAGTACCTCAACAATAACGAGTTTCTAGTGGTGGTGTCTCAGAGATGCAATGACAACAGGTAAATGAAGACTCAAAATTGTAAGTCATTAAATTATAGGAAACAGACACAAAGGGAAAGAAGCTCATAATAGAGGGAAAAAACCCCAACCTAAAACCCACCCAAATCTAAGTCAATGCCTGGGTTTTCTTAAAGATTTTGAACAAATATGGTCAATGATCTTTCAAATCAGTGCTTTGTTATACATTTTATAAAAGACTTCTGGAAGCCTAACTCATACACCCTACTCCCAGCACTAAAGTCTTCAAAAGGAGAAGAGAGTATTTCTGATGACTTTGCATCATGCAAGTCTTGCTTTTTCTAGACTCAGCAGACCCGTAGACTTTGCATACTAGTAGGTATACAGAAAGAAAAAGCAGTTAAGTGGTTTAAACAGAATTAAGCTCAAGTGTGCTGCCCATCCCCAAAAATACTGTTTTGTAAAAGGGCTTGCCAGTGCTGAACAGACAAGAAGGATTACTTGTGAGACGGATGGCATCCTATTCACTGGTTCCAGTCAGAGGTTTACATTTTACAAAGACATTTATCAAGGCAACTCTTCAGCTCAGCCTGTGGCCCACTGTTCTTTCCTGCAGATCTTCTACCTCATTCTTGCATTTGTGCAGTAGAAACTCAGCTGGAACTACCTTAAATTGTTGTCAGTTCACATAATATTCCTTTTGGGACACTTCAGCTATTCCTGCCCCCACCTGTCATTCTTCCTGCAACAGCAGTACCTAGTAACTTAGTAAGCTTAGTAATTTTTCTATTCTAGAAGTTATCAATGAAAGATATTGAACAGAACTGAGCTTAGGAAAGACACATGAAAATCGCACCCTGTGTATCTTTGATTTTGACTGATAAATAGTCTCAGATTGCTATTCCTAATTAGTTTGAACTCACCTAAACACAGTTTCCCTAATTTGCTTATGAGAGTATCACCCAAGTACCCTAAACTCTACAGCTTCTCTTTGGTCTGCAGGGTTCATTACCCAAGCACAGAAGGAAATTAGATTGATTTGGCATAATTTAATCTCAGCAACTCCACATTCACTTTTTAGTGCTTAAAGTCTTCCAATATTTCTCCAGAAATTGAAGGTGACTGGAATGAAGTCACCTCTGCTCAAACACACAAAGTACTCACTCTAAAGGACAAAAAAAAAAAAGAGAAAGCACCCAAGCTAGAATGAAAAACCTCTTTACTACTTCCCCTTCTATTCTACTTGCTAAAAATGTGGGAGTTTGTTGGAGTTTTTTTGTAGCTAAGCATGGATCACCACAGAAGGATCCTCATTGCAAATATTTACATAAAACACACACCCATACAAACACTCAACACTACTGTTTCAGGATTGTTGATCAAGTCCTTCAGCAACTCTTTAGATATCCTAAAAATGGACCAATCCACAACCCCACAGGACTACTACACAACTGGATCCCATTCTTTATTAATACACAATACTGCTGCAAATAACATCTTGTACTGCCTGAAAAAGTCATTACTTCCTCCCTCAAGGCAAAAAACACTGCTACTGCCTTAGTCCAAAGAGGATTAGACCTGAAAAAAAAAACCAAACCCTAGCATCATGATATTTTCTAAGGTACAATGCACTGGATGTTAAATGCCAGTCTTCAGGATGAAAACTCAGGGTTCTGGCACAAGCTGGCATCTATTAGCTCCCTACTTCCATCAAGTCTCTAATGTGACTTTACTAAAACTTGTTTAAAAATATTTTCAATTTAGTTATCTACCTATTCGTGCTGTACACGCAACATGCAGAGTATCACCTAAAATAGAACACTGTGTGACATTTCTCCTCCTTTAAAATTTTGCAAAAATAAAGCTTTAAGATCTTAAAAATAACACAACATACAAACTGGCTCCAAGTGAATAATTTAAGGCAAAGGGTAAATTAAAGTTTGAATAGCAGAAATAGGCTAGAAAGGGGAGGGGGAGAGGAGAAGAAATAAACATTTTAGTTTCTTCATGCCTGGATAGGCAATTTGGCCATGAAACTGAAGTCATCCATCATCTGAATTACCAACACCACCAGTGCTCAGGGCAGCTGTTCTTCAGGTCAATCGTTTGAGAATCTCTAAAAAAAGAGGCAGTTTGGGTGAAGAAGTGACCCAAATAATTTTGATGTTAACAGATACTTTGTTTCTAGAAGATTTCAGGATTGTAGGAGCCTGATCTTTTCTTCCCCACTAGTACCAGGTTTAGTGCTGGGAGGAGCAAAGTGGGCAGTGTCCCTGATAGTCCACTTCATACACCAGCAGTCTTCAGGAATTGCCACTGGTGATACACTGCCATATTCTCTTCTGAAAACTAAATACTAAGGACTGTCCCAGTTCCTACATCATTATCATATCGCTGTTCACTTACAAGTGACAGAGCATGTCTGTGTATTAAAAGCTATCATTATCACCTATGAATGTAATAACCTTTAATCATCTCAGAGATCTGGGCTTTGAGAGTACTAAGTAGCTTGTGAATTTACAGGAAAGTAAAGGTCAGCCATTTGTTATTGCAAGCATGAAATCTATTTGTTTAAAATAACTGACAATTATTAAATACAAGAGATCTGTACATATGGAACTCCTGTTGACAGGTTCCTCTATGGAGGAAAAGAAGCCCCAATCATTGTGCTCTCAGAGACTCAAACTACTATTCAATTCAGACTTGACTTTTTTTTCCACATGCTACAAACCATCAAAGGTAATACAAGTACATTTTTAAAACGTGGAGAATTTAAAAAGGTTGAGCAAATGATGACTTTATATGAGTGTGTTTATTAAATAGAGACAAATTACTGTTCAGGAAATTCCTCAACAACTATGCAGATGTTTTAGACACACGGATAGCTAAAATTTCAGTTATCTAATTCAAGAGAGAAAAAATTACTGTTTCTTTCTTCGCTTGTTTGTACCTCCCAGCTAATAACTAAATACATTCACTTTTTTCATTATGTTCTTTGAAGATTAAAGACATGTACTGACTTTGTACTGGATCTGCCTGGACAGTTGACAGCCCATTAAACTAAAGTAGTACAAGCCATACATTTTAAGGTCCTGATTTCCAAAGCACACCAAAATGACTTACTATATATGTACAAGAGTACTCCTGAGACACTTTGAAATCACACAGTTGAATTTCTTTGAGAACTAGATGGGCTTCTGCTTCTGGTTAAGCAGCAATTATATCCTTATGGTCAGGAACCTTACAGAGGAACTGTGAGGTGTGTCCATCATTAACACTGACTATTATTGTAAAAATTAGTATTAAAAGCTTTCAGCTCTAGTGTTCCCTTCTTTTAATCCAAGAACACTCATAAGCATATCCCTAGCATGAGCTAGATACTGCTGATGAACTGATTTCTGGTTTAAAGTGATAATTAAAAAAACCCATTAACTTGATGTACACTGCATCCTGGCTTTCCCTCCTACCATTGTAGTTACACCAAAGGAGGAAATACAAATACTTTTATTTTACAGCAATTCTAAAGTTTGCTTAAAGTGATTTTTTTTTTTTTTTTTTATGAGGTTCCTGTAGCAACACATACAAAATGATGAGCTCTACACCCTTGGATTCATTTGCAGTGTGTTCCCGCTTAATTTTTTTTCCTCTCCAATTCAAGTCAAAGAACAAAAAGGAAGGCTTTAAACTTCAAAGAGATCTTTCATAAATACATTTCTGGGAACTTTTTTTCTGGAAACACAGCTGAAGCTTTGAGGTGGATGTTGGAAAGTCTCTCAAGTTGAAAGCAGAGATGCAATGTAAAGAACTACAACAGCATGCAATATACTTCTGGTTGTGGACCTGACAAAACTGGTTTACATAGAAGAACAGATTTTGAATCACAGAAGTAATCAGTTAAGCAGCTAAGAGAATGCATAGCAGTTGCCTCACCCCATTTGTAATGGGGCAAGGACACAGTTCAGTCAAGCTCCCCACAAACACCCTCAGTCATTAACACAGATTATTCTCAGCTGGACTTCTCTCTAGGATGCAGCTTGACTCCCAGTTTCCCTTAGCTTTCAGGGGAAAGCATGGGACCACGTTCACACCTTGAGGATGATCCCTGTCAACAGGATCAGAGGATGCAAGAATGACAATACACAATTATCTTACATAAGGGAAGGCTGAGGAAAAGCAAGTGGAGCATCCAGCATCTGTATTTGTGTTTTGCCTGCTCTCAGGCAGATAACAAAACGACCGGTACACAGGTTTTTTTGACACTAACACACCTCCCTTGAGAGTGTCACAAAATGTTTGCTTCTTGAGTGCGCAGAAAAAGTCAAGCTTTAAAGAGTAGATTTAAACTGAGCAAGCTATTCAAATATGTTGAGGCAATGTCTGAGACTTCTCAGTAAGGTGTTCTACTCTAAACATTTATCCCACTCCTAAAGAGAGGTGAACAAGAAGGAATAAAAGTGCTTTTCAGCATAAACAACAGCATCTAGAAATCATACTATGGACTACTGAACGTAAGACAAAATGAAGTGGCCAGTTATAGTCCACACTGTAATAGTTGCTCTCCACTAGTACAGGTACATTGCTAAACTTTCTGGCTATAAACACTGAGAAGATGTTGGCTTGGTTATGAATCTCAATGCAGCTCCATTTTGTATACAATTTATAATAATTAAGTTCTTTGTATAGCCAGAGAAATTTACTTTGACTTAGCTTCTCCCCACACACACCCCCCCACAAATAAAACTATTGTTTTATCTGTAAACTAAATACTGTCAAATCTATGTATTTCTGTAGGCAAATATCTATATCTGGCAAGACTACAATAGCAAAAATTCACTGAGTCTACGTTACATCTTTTCAGGTAAGTAATATTCCTCAAGATTCAGAGGTTTGAATACCAAGCTGACTAAGTTGAGTGCAAGGGAGTCTACTTTTTCTAAACTAACTTAATAACTACAGAAAGTTATTAGACACAGAACAAGTTTCCACGTTATCTGCTGTTCTTCATAATTAGCATAATAGTGCTACTTCATCAATAAATACAACCAAAATCTAGAATCATATACTATAGGGATAAATATACATCGGACACTTTATTCATATTATATACATATGTATACTCTCTTAATTTATAAGTGTTTTACAAAGAAAAAAAACCACACCCAAAGGCACATACAGTTTTAGAGGATACAAAAAAAAATCTCAACCCAAACAACCTGAAAAACCTTGTAACGGACAGCAAAATAAGCAGTACCAATTAATTATCAATTAACACATCAATTGTCATTTGATTATACTAAACATTGTTGATGCTGTTACATTTATATTCTAGGCCACAAAGTATCCTTGCAATTCCAGTTTGAGTTCTTCCTTATCTTCCACTGTCTTTAGCTTTTAACCAGCAAGTATTTCACTCCATAAAAATACCAAATAGCCATCAGGTCAGGAACAGGCCACCACTAAAATACACTAACAATACCCATGCTCATAAAATAACAGTTCCTCATTGCGACTTCCTGCACGAGAGGCCATATTTGATAAAATTCACTGAGCTGCTACAGCAGACCCCACCTCAGCCACACTAAGGATCGCCTTTCCTCTTCTAAGAAGCAAGACAAGCCATCTCACATAACTCAAATGAAATATTATTTCAAAGCCGAGTCAAAACACGCGTCCAAACTTACCTGAAGTCTTCTGCTCAGTCACATCCCCACACGCAGCAACAAAAGCTGCTTTCTCACCAACACAATCAGACTCCTCTTTTAACAGCCCTACTGTCCTAGAATCTCCAGAGGATTCCAAATCAGAACAAAACCTCTCAGGGACTCCATCAGATCAGCTACATTCAACTTTTCATTTTCTCGTACTTCACTTCAGATAGAAACTGCTAAAAAACCGACCAAACAACCCCACACCATAAAATCCCTTATCTCATTACCTCCTTCCTCTTTAGCAATGTTCTTTCTGCCCCTCTTTCCTCTGGCAGAAAAACCCCTCCCAAACTCCCAGGTGCTTCTTATCAATATTCAGTGAACCACAACAGAAAACCCCCATCTCCTGCAAACAGGTGTAGGTAAACAGAAATCTAAATTGCAGCTGAAAGTGTTTTATCATAATTAAAATGACTATGCATAGGATTGGTGGGTTTGTTTGTTTTCCTAAGTAAGATGTTTTGAATAAATTCGTGTACCACACTACATTAGTCAATGCAGTTATTTTCAATAAAATTGTGATTTAAAAAACTCACAGAAACAACAAAACTTCTTTATCACGACCAATTTCCCCATAAAATTAGCTGGATGGATGTGAGTTCCACTCCCTAATTTTATGCCTTCATACATTGTAGGCCATCAGCAGTAACTGGACAAGCACCAGTGAAAACTCTCAAAGTTATCCCTGTAATTCTTTTCAGAAACTATCATAGCACTACAGATTTATAGCACTCTCAGGCAGAACCTCCCTTTACACCCCTAGTCCATACCTCCATCATTTGGCCCTGAGGAAGGGTGACCATCCAGGTGGGCAGTCGCTTTGCAGTCAGGCAGGTCACCTGCATCCCTCCATCACAGCTCCACAAAATGATTCCTGAGAAATCAGGAAGAAAACAATCTCATTAATTTTGCAGTTCATCAGTAATCTCCTTCATTTATGTTCCATCTTCTGGTTTGTACAACTTCTTATTAACACATTCTTGAATTTGTTTATTTAAACAAGATTTACTTTCTAGAATGCAAGAATACATGGCTTGAGGATACCCGATAAAATATTATTATGCATTCAATATACATAGAGCATTTTTACACAATCATTATTCTTACACATGACAATATATGATTTACTTTCAGTCTTAGCTTTTCGTCCAGCATTGCATTCAGCTCTTTAAAATTAACACTTCTGCACTACTTAATTCACTAGGTATTACTTGTGATTTGATTAAATATATGTGTAGGTTCAGATGCAATGAAAGGACAGGAAAACTTCCATCTAACAGGCGTTGCTCAAACTCATCATAAATATTTTGGTTTCCATAAAACTACCATGGGAAAATGTGTATTTTATTTCTTATTCCTCATCTGGTTTATTTATTGGAAGAGTCAAGGAGGGTCAATAAAATGAAAAGTACTTGCTTCCATAAACATTTTGCTAGAAAGGGAGGCTCTCGTGTTACATCGCTTTTGGGGAAGAAGTTGGGAAGGAGACGAGGGAGGCAACAAGAGAGTCCTTCATTGACTCCAGTTTCTTTCTCCACAAGCTTGAAGGGTTCCCACTTTGAGTGGAACTGCCACCCTTTGCTTAGCTCTGTTCATAAAAGGAAGAAAACAGCAATGAAACTCAAATAATTTGAAACAGCATTTTTAAAACAGGGTCAGGCAGCTGTATGATGTGCCTGTAAAATAGTACATATTACATCGCTACTCTTTTATGAACAACCACAAAATGCAACTGAACAAGTTGCAAATGGACATCAGAAAATAAAATCAGGAGTAAAAATGTGTCTTTTCATCTTATTTAATCTGAACTCTTACCCCTTGCTCTTTTTTTCAAGGGGCCTTTATCAGCATTAGAAAATTCAAGGTAGCTAGGCTATTGATAAAGGAATAAAATAAGCATAATTTCTTAGATAAAAGAATGCAATTATGTAGGTTATCCCACAAGACATGAGAATCCTATTTCATTACAAAACACATCTTTATTTAGTATTTCTTTAATTCGCTAATTTGGAATGAAGTATTTAAGCTTCAACAGCTGCTGAAGTATTCTTTAGGTAATATTGGACCATACCTTTTTCAAATATTAGGTTCCTTTTCGCTGCCATCTTTAAACACTCCCCATAAGCAGGCCCAGTAAAAAGCAGTAGGACAATGAGAAATTCATATCACTTTGGCAAGTAAGCAGAGAAGGTATGTTTGGCTGGGGAACTCCTGAATCCCATCTATTGCCCATCTACTCTGATGCTAAACTGGGGTCATGAAATTCTCCAGTTACTTAATGTCCAGTTTTATACTTTCAGTATGTTATTTCTTATCAGACTGAATCCTCATGTTCAAATTTGCTCTGAAGAAGCAGAAATTGCATTTAGAAAACAGGATTTCCTTTCCTTTTTTTTTTTTTTCCATTCGTCACCATCTTCATTCAATGTGTAACATCATTTTGACACAATGCAGTAGGTAATACTGTAAAACTGAATGTAGTAAAAGCACCCCAGCATACACATATATGAGGAAAAAGTCTCTCGTTACAAAAATACTGTTCATTTTTCAATGGCTGCAGTTCAAATTCAAACTATCTGCCCAACTTGAGCAATTCCTCCCACATCCCAGCTCCAGGAGCGGCTCCTTACTTCTGAGCATCACACAGGCACATCATTTTCTTGCTTAGCATGTTTAAATAGCATTTTTGCAAGAAATCTACTACTTTGGCTGAAAAGGAAGGTTTCTATTTTACCCGTAAGAATCTCTGTGTCAATGCAGTATATACTTCTGGAAGGCTTCCATGGACAAAACGCCCCGCCAGAGCACGGCACATCTTCTGATGTGGCCACATTGCTTTACAGAAAGCATTCAGGAAACATTCTTTGGAGAAATGGTTTGTTATTTTAAAAATTTATATAATCACTAAGGAAAATAGTGATATTAGTGAAAATAGGCAGAAAAGCACAGGATACTTTCCTATGCCTCAATCCCTCAGAGCCATAAAGAGCTTTTGGGTTTTTTTTTTGTTTTTTGTTTTTTTTTTTTAATTTGGACTTCAATGAATGGGTGATGTCTGGATACATTTTATACATAAACACCTGAAAAGAGATGATTTATAGGGTCACCTCTACATTGTCAGCTCTGTCCTTTTATATTATCTACCAAAAGTTAATAATCCTTGTACTATAAAATTATTTTAGAAAACCATTGTCATAACATGCAAAAACTCCTTCCCTATGCTAATGTCACTTTATTTATTGCGTTAAGATCAGTGTCTAAAGGTATAAAAAAGAGAGTATCACTTCAGGCAGAAATAAATACTTTTTTTTCCCTTTTGTCCGATTTTGGCAGCGTTGCATTCTGGCGGGGACAGAACAGGTTTATGCATGGAAGGGTTTACATAATTTCAAAAAATTCAGAAATCATATCAGCTGGCTATATATTTGACACGAAATTGTCACGGAATTGTCAAGAGTTGGAAGGGACCTCTAGAGAACATCTAGTCCAACTTCCCTGCTAAAACAGGATTGCCCAGAGCATGTTACTCAGGACTGCATCCAGAGGGTTCTTCAGCCTTTGATGAACAAAGTAGCAACGTGTAATTCAGCTGAAGAGGTGGGATAAGATGTTTTTACTAGTGCAAGGAAAGGGACTGGAAGAGGAGCAAAGAGTGAAACCATAGTGTCGTTTCAGGGACAAACAATTAGGAGGTGACAATCTGCAAAGAAAAAGAATCATAGCTTTGTGTGCTGGAAAACCCTGTAATTAAATCAAATAATGTCTCCGATGTTATTTTTGTATTGCAGAAAGAAGTTTCCGGTGACCAGCCAGAAGAGTAATAACAAATTTCTCATGTAATGAATTTTGTTATGTGGTGAGGAATAGAGGAAAATGAACAGTGATTGAGCACCCACCTAACGCAGTATATTTGTCACTGCGTGAATTAAAAAGCTAGAGGGACACTGTATAGTATTTTCTGTCTGTGTTTTGATTCATGGTGGTTTTGGCCATCTTAGAACTATTAATGATAATGTCTGGTGAACTTTTTAATTTGGAAGAGGTATTTTGAACTGGGAGCATCTTTAAAGTAAATTTTTGGAAGGTTCAGCATGTTCAGCATAACCTTGGGCCACTAAGACTGAATACTTCGATCAGCATCACATAACAGCAACAATCTTAACGTTATTTATGTATACAGCTAGATTTTTATTTTCATAGCTAAAGTCAGTGCCTGCAATGTCACCAGTGATAATGTATTACCATTTTTTATCTATGGAAATGGGAGGAAAATCACAGAGACTTAATAGGAAATATTATGGTAATCCCCATATATCAGTTAAGATAACTGTATTTCAGCAGGGCATAAATTGCCAGGGGCTCCTTCTGTATTCAGACAACTCTGAGACTTAAAAGCAAATGCAGATATGTGTTTCCCTCTTCCCGGAGTTCATCAACACAGCATAATTGTTGATTCAACCAGTGAAGGGGAAGGAGACATATGTGGGTCGCAGGGAGTTCAGAATGACTGAAAGACACCACTGCCAAGTATCATAAGTAATAATGCCCAAATTGTGTGATAATGTTCCTGTTAGGTATTACCCCATTGGTCATGCAGAAAAATCTCAGGGGAAAAAGCTAATTGAGGATTATAATCTCATATGGACAAAGATTTGGTGGGGGTAGTTGTCTTTGCTGCTCACCTAATTAAAATAAAAAGTGAAAAATCTGCCTACTCACCCTGAGGCATGATTTCATATCAATAATTAAATATTTGCTTCTTATACCCCCTCAGCAGTACATATGAAATATATTATATGTATAATCACTGCTTCAACCATGATGACAACAGGGTTGAAAATGCTTTATTTTAATGAGCAAGAATGGCAGAGGAGGAAGGCTATAACTCCAAAGTTCCCAAAGATTGCTTTCCTGTACAGCAGAGGGGGAGCCTGACATTGCCAGGCTCCAGCACCCTGTCCCTCCAGCCCCAACTGTGGGTTAAGGCCATCTTGGGCTGCACACTGTACAAATTTGTGAACAAAGCAAAAAAAAAAAAACCCCACTTGCTGCCCCAACAGCAAAGGGCAGCTGCCCCAATAGTCAAAGGAAACCACATCAGCCCAGAAAAGGATGGCAAAAGCCCAAGGTAGCAAGGGATGACGTGTAGCCTAAAATGCCCAGCAGCTGCTCTGGAGCCAAGGCAGGGGAAGCCGGGGTGGGAGAGTGGCAGTGGCTGGAGGGTACACGGGTCCCAGCACTGTACGTGAGAAGATCATAGGGGGCATAGAGGGCAGCTGGTTTTCTTCCAGTTTTCTTCCTTCTAATTTTATGCCTCTTGTGTGTTTTCCCCACCTTCGTGACAAATCCTCTTATTTTGTATGCGCCCATCTGAAGGAAGGAGCTGATCATCCCTGTGCTGGGACTCAGCTGAGCAGAGTGCATGTGGGATGGGGCAGGAGATGGGGGTTGCCATGGAAACCCATCACTCTGCTTCTAGTCTCTGTCTAAGCTTTGATACCAGAATGAGGCAGCCGGGTCTAACTTTTATCAACTGGCAACAACTGCGAGTGTTCACCCGTGGTATTCTCACTCTTTACCCTTTTGAATATTTACTTGGCTTTTCTAAAACCCGTAAAAACTTTCACTCATAATGGAAGAACAAAGTAATATATAAAAATCTGATTTGAAGTCTAAAGCTTTGTAAGACCCGAGCCTGTTATGAAAGCAAATTGTAGGATTTTCTGTTGTTGTTTTGGGTTTGGGGCTTTTCATCGAAGTAGCAAGCTAATATGCAAAAGAGTTAAAAAGACTTCAGGGTATTTTCTTTATCAGCCATTGCTTGCTTCATTTGATAACACAGCTTACCCAGTGCAACACATAAAGAAAGAATCAGAGGTCTCCAAGTTGTTCCACACTAATCTCCTTTTTGTTA